>JAASAO010001469.1:0-82167 GCA_017311375.1 Mytilus coruscus | reverse complement strand
CAGTTAACTTTGAAAAAAAAAGCTGTTTTTAAAACATTATCAAAGACATACAGTCAGATTATTATTTTTGGCCAAACGCTAATTTACTTTATTTTCAAGAAATCTAAATTGTTTCTATCAGAACAGATTACACTGTAATGTCATTTATTACACTTTCAAGCTAACTAACGTTTTGCTCAAATCAGAAAATTTATATTTACATTGTTTTTTTTAATTTAATAGATAAATGAGTGCTCTATATATGAACATATCTAGTTTACTTTTGAGTTTCAATCTAACATACATATCATATTTAACAAAATCTAGAAGTTCGTATTTTCTCACAAATTTCTTGTCCTCTGCATTGAAGTACGGATACAGATTTTCTCTTACTTTTCTTTCCTTCCTGTGGTTTGAATCCCTGCAAAAAATCATGAACAAGGATAGTGGTCTCTTCCATTCGGTACTCCTTACCATACTTAAAGACTAAATTATCTCTATCATAACTGAACCAGTATGAAATCTTGCCGTCTTCAATTCCACTTCTCTTCTTTCTTACGGATGAAAGTACCTCATCTTGGTCTCCTCTGCATTTTATGAAACTTACTTGATCTTTTTTTTTAAATTTTCACAAAGATTCGGTAATGTCCCTTTACATCTTCAACAGAATAAAGAAATGGAGTCTGAGTATTTTTGGTGGGAACTAAGGTTCCTTGGCCTTTAACAGGTTAACGTTTTTCCCAGGAGCTATGCATTTTCAATATTGATGTTCCTTGGCGATTGACCCGGAAAAGTATTTTCAAATTGATTCAAATTATTTCCCTTTGTGTCTGGTTGTCTACTGTAATTAAATAAAATTTCAAAATAGATTAAAAAAAAAAAAAAAAAATTCAAAACATTTGCTAATAAAGGGCATTAACTTTTATCACTTTTTTTCTGTTTACAGTATCGCTATATCTTCTTTATTTTTTGCCCAAAGCACAAACAAAATCATCAGTTAAAGACAATCACTGCTATAAAGTGTCTACTAACCATTTCGACAAAATCAAACTTATTTGTAGTCCTTGTCTCGCTGATCATATTTTGTTATTTAAAGTATCTATCTATCTTTTAATAGTTTTCCAGATAATGGACAAAAACACAAAAAAGATTGGAAAAATCGTATGTAAAGAGCAATAACTCCAAGAAGGATTCGATTGACGATGTTTGCCATGTTAAATTATATGTAGATCTTGACTTGTTGATCGTTTTTGCTATTAAAGTTTCTATCTATAAATAATTGTTTTCATGATAATAGCAAAAATTAAAATAAAATGGTTAGTTTTGTAACAAATTATAAGATCCGAGATTACGATTTGAATCCATAATCCCAATATTCTAAATTCATGAAAACGAATTTTACACGTTCACGAATTGCCTAAAACAAAGAAAAAGACAAAAATATACTAAAAATGTACCGCGCTATTACTATCTACTGAACCGTTATCATAGATGTTTTAGTTGAAGTGTGTTGTTTAGTTGCTGTTTCATTAACCTATTCTACACTTCTTTCAATCAAATATACAAATTACAAGATACATGTACAGTGAACAAATATAGAAAATTAATCTTTAGAAACAGAAGAAAACGAAAGGCTGTAGCGAGTACAAATCAATTATATATTTTTTTTCTACACTGTACGAATGTTCCTTTTATCTTGCTTATTTCAACATTGACCTTAAGGGTATATTGTAACTTTCCAACCGTTGAATATGTTTTAAATAAAATTAACACGGACCGCTATGAAGACCCCATTTGGAACTGTGACGTTAACAGTAATTTGAATGTAACTGTTTGCTCGCAACAGAAGCAAGATACCAGTAGACTATCAACGTATACACCTTGTGCTATCTATACACCTGTATTTGAATAGTAGAAAGGTCGTTTGTAGGATAAATGATAATAATATTACCTGGCTTAAGTCTACCATTACGTGGCCGTTGCCTTTGTGATGATGTATCAGCATGAGCCTGTTGTATTTTTGATTTTCTGAAATCCACGAATAACTATGTAAGAATCTTTTTCCTTAATGATTATCAAATAAATTTCCATTTTTGATATTCCAAAATCCTCTTCGAGTGCCTCTACATTCCTGATTTCTACGTCTTACACTTACAAAATTGATGCATACACACTTCATTTATGCATCACTAGATGAAATGAAGGCAAACATTAATGAAAACGACATTTAATCAAGAACGTTGCGTTTAATGACATATATATTCATTCGTAATAGTAAACTTGAACAGCATTTTAATCCGAATGTCGAATCGTGTCCGCGTATGAAAAGTTTTTTTTTTTAAGGTTGTCAATTTCTCTAACACATGTTAGCACATTTCGAGTCATCCTGAGAGCTGATATAGGTTATAATTTTTTTATCTTGGCCAATTAAATAGTGAGATCAACGGCAAACACATGTTGATTGATTGAAGCAGGTTTGGTCTATACATTGAAATATTGAAAGAAAATTAAAAAATTTACAGATAATCATTTTTGTTAAATAGTGTCCTTTGATTTTTAAATTTGAACAGACATTTACTTAAGCTTTTAACTCGCTATATTCACACACTATTTTAAAGTTGAATTCCCCGTGACAGTGGCGTGCTCCGGAATCTAGTTGAGGAAATTATAGGCAGATATCGGAAATTGTACTATGCTAAGGACTATGTTAAATACTGGAGCTGTCTATTTTTACACCAGAGACATTTTAAGATATTCAGTCGAGTTTGTCGATCGGGTCTGTTAAAAATCATGTAGTATTTTCGATTTATCTCTACTTTAATTTTTAACATGGCATTATCTTCAAGATTTCGTGATCAGTAGCGAACTTGATGAACTTTAATCTAAAAGCAAGTGCGATGGTAAACCTTGATGAAAAAACGTGAAAGGAATATAGTTTTAATGGTTCTAACAAAAAAAATTGTGATTGTTTTTATATGTTAATAAATTTTATGCAGTAAAAGATTTATTTCTCCTAACGTATTTCGTATGTAAATTTCTGTGACATCTGTTTTCCAGAACGAATATAATCATATATTTATTTCCGTATTCTTTAATATTGAAGGCCAGTTTTCTTTATTCAATATAAATTTTTCCTATTATTTTCTATTCTTTATATTTTAGCACCCCAGTATTCTCTATTCTTTATTTTTGTGGCCTATCTTTTTCTATTCTTTATATTTTTAGCCTTTATTCTGCACGTTTAGTTCATTATTCTCTATTCTGTAAACCCCATGTATACCCTCCTTGACCTTCCCATGTAATAGTCAATTAAAATGGTTTGATTATATTTTGAATTTCAGAAGCAATTATTGTCTATCCTTTTATAATGTATTATGATAAAAAAAAAAAAAAACAGTTCAAGTCTTACCTACGATTTGCTATCCTTTTTCATTTACGAAATTTTACTTTTATTTATACACGTGCAATAAAAGAAAGTGCACTGTCATATTCTGCTTGCTCATTGATAATACCTGTAAATCATCATGATCATCGAATGCCAACACACATTTCTTTAAAGACAATAAGGATGTGTTTAAAACAAAAAGATTAACGTGTCCTTGGAACGCTGTATCATAAAGACTTGGCAATAAACTATACTTATCAACCTACATGTTAAAATCTATATCTCCCAAGGTGTTTTTTTTTTTTTAAATAGGAAGTTCAATGGTTTGTATCATTGTTGTCTGAAGAATTTAAGTATATTTGTGAATCTTATGTTCTTTATGGACATTTGACACCACTTCAACTTTGTACTTTTTTGGCCTTTTTACCTTTTATGAATCGAGCGTCACTGATGAGTCTTTTGTAGACGAAACGCGCATCTGGCATACACAAATTTAATGCTGCTATCTATGATGAGTTTATTTTCATAGACTGTGTTAATATCGTAAGTGTGTAAGTTTTTATACTTTTATACTTTTTATGAACATACTTTATACACGTAACGCCATGCACTGCGTTTAAAATTACCATCGGTTGTGTGTTAGTTGTTGTGTATTCTAATTTTCTTTATTGACATGTTACACTTTACTTTCTAAGACTTGCTGTTGAGAATAACATTGGAAGTGAGTCTTAGTTTTTGTATTCTTATATTATTGATAAACATGTTGCACTTCACTCTCATAACCTGCGTTTAAAATTGATTTCGAAATTGTATGTTTCTTATTCATATAATCTTTATGGACATGTAATACTTCACTGCAATACACTGATTTTAAAACAAATATCTTTTAATTCTTATATTCTTTATGGATATGTTATATTTCAAATTTATACACTGCGTTTTATAATTATCATCTGAAGTGTGCATAAGTCTATGTAATCTAATACTATTTATATACATTATACACGTCTCTTTTATGCATTGGGTTTATTATTATCACCAGAAGTGTACTTGATTTTTTGATTTTGGTATTCTTTATGATCATAATACACATCACATTCTTTCATTGCGTTTAAAATTACAATCGGAAGCTCAATATCTTATTAAAGGCCCGATAAGAAGACAGTATTTAAGAGTAAGAGCAAAAACTGGTTGGGTCGCACGGAGTCCGAATAATGTGTCTAGGAAGGGGCATATCTTCTTCTGGACAGTTATCTTGTCAGCTTGCAATTCAAGTAAGCGTGTCCGTATATTATTTTGTTCTAGAGTGCGTGTGATATTTACCATGGAAGATGTTTAACCATTTCATAATTACTTTTATCATATATTGATTATACGATGTAACGTAATTAATTGACAAACAGAAGTTTGTCGTGAATTAGAGATTGAAAGAACATCAGCCAGACATCCATCCATGACGAGGAAAGATTGGGGTTAAACAACCAAATGCACACATTTAATTCAGAATAAACTTTCAAATATTTTTTTCAAATGCAGTGTAATTGGGATCTTTGAACACATATTGTAATCGTTGAGATAATGATTGATTGTTGGTTGCTAAACGTCCAGTGGCAAATATATAATTCATGTTCAGGACGACAACAAATCAACAATAACTACAATAGGTAGGTCATGCAATAGAGGCCGTCCGGGATAAAGGTCAGGGGAATTTAAACTACTACTAGAAAAATTAGAGTGCATTGACTAAGGACTTATATTTTGCCTCGCAACAGGCCATATCTACGGACCCATCAAAGAGTTGTTGCAAGGGTTTTTATATGCAAAGAGCGTAGAACTCTCTTTACCCGAAACATCGGATTAAATGTCACTTTTGACCGGACGTGGCTGCGTACTTGTAAATCCCGCACAGCCAAACCGACGCCCTACTTTGGCAAGGATATTACTGCTGGTCGGAACAAGACCAAGAATGACAATATGTATATTCGCCAGTCAGCCTTGGGGTTTGTTGATAATTACTTTTTGTCATACATTATAATTCCTTTTCATCTTTTTATTTTATATAATGAGCACCAAAAGCATCGGGGTACACTTTCCTTATCCTGAATAACCGATTTGGTTAGTAAATATCAATTTGATGATTTATTGATTGCTGGTTGCTTAACGTCCCGTGTCAAATATTTCATGCATATTCAGGACGAGAACAAATTAACAATAAATACAATAGGTAGGTTCTGTAATAGAGACGTCCGGGATTAAGGTCAAAGAAATTTGGACTGCCACGGGAAATGAGGGTATATTGGATAGGGACAGAAATTTAGCCTTGCAGCAGGTCACCTACGGACCCAATATCAATTTTAAATTCCGTTTTAATGAATTACAGAACTTTTAATCACTTACCTATAAATAGGAACTATGAACAACGATATTTAGACAAAGAAGTATCACAGGGTCTACGTTTTCAAGTTTTCAAATCCTAATCACATTTGAATATAAGAGAGTCCATATATCGTTTATACACATTTATTCCGAATTTTACATCCTAGTAGTTCGATAACATAAAAACGAGATATAAACACCAAAGATATCTTTTGAATACTTTTTGATACAAAAATTGCAAAATTGACATGTTACTAGTATTTAAACGTATTATTCAATACGTACTATCAACACAACAAATGTCATGCTATATTCTTTTGAACAAGCTATCAAAATTAAATTGTTGTTTTGAGCTAGCATTAAGCGTTTGGAGACGCACATGAAACTGTGATATTGTGAATTTAAGTGAATATTGAAAGACCTTTGGAATTGGACCTGGTATAAACAAAATCAGGGGATATTCGTCGTTTCAGAATATAAAGGACGATGGGTAATCTCATTGTTCGTACCCCAAAATTGGTTAAATTTCAATTGTTTTGGACGTTTTCAACCAATCACAACGTTTTAATGTACATTCTTGAAAATATTACCCAGAATGCATTAGATTCTGAAACGGCGAATTGACACTATGCCTTTAATCATTCATTATGACAAACTAATTCAGTTTTCACCAAAAAAAAATTCATTAATGAATAATTCCAGACAGATATAAATGGTTACATTTTTAGATCGATATTACATCACTTAATTTAATAAGTATTCGTTTAAAAAAGGTTAAACTGTCTATTGTTAATAAATCACGAAATTCGTATTTAAGGAAGACTTAGTGAGTGCAATACGATAGATTTACAATGTATATTCATTCTCGTTTGTATTACAGTTATGGTGCATTTCAATAGCACGATTATTCCCACATTGGTATCTTCAACCTGACTTCCTTATTTGAATGTCAATTACTTAGAATTAAATTACTTAGAATTAAATGATTAATTTTTTCAAGTATGGAAAAGATGTAGCGGGACTTTTTTTCTGTTTTCATTCCAAAACATGATCGTTTTTACAAATAAATTCATTATAGTATAGCTGCAAGTATGTGTCTCTATTGTTCTGCAAACACTATCCCGAAGTCCTGTACATCTGTACCATAACACTTGTGATCGATTATGGCAAAATTAAGTATTTATCTAAAGAATAAAACACACATACGCACACTCTCTTGTTGCTACCTCTAAAAAGTAGAATGAGAAAATTAATCAAAATATTGCCATTTTATATTTGTAACGTAAGAAAAGATTCCAACATGTCACAAAAATTTAGCAATTCAATTACATTGGAAGTGAATAATTCTATCGTTTAAAAATATATTTGACTGACCAAACATGAAAAACATGTTTCTCTAAAGAGAAAATAAGAACCTTAACCATAAAAGATTGTCTATAAATAAACTTCCTACATAGTTAAGTGAAGACAATTCCAGTATTTTATGGTATGTATACACAGTTAGTAGTAGTTAAGATGATGGCATTGTACATTTTCTTTAGATTTGTGTCTTTTGTTATAATAATAATGTGATAAAACATGTATATCTATATTGTTTTTCTTAAAACAAAATGATTTTTTAGAATCTTGCATTTAGTAAGATTATATCTCTGTTAGATTCTTGATATTATTATTCTTCACGTTAAAATGCCAGATTTTGATAGGTTAATTGGAGAGAGACAATTTACTCTATCTCATGGCTCAACGGGAGACAATTTATTTTGTATACTTCATGTCAAAATGCCAGATTCGGATTGGTTAGTACGAGGGAGACAATTTACTCTATCCTATAGCAAATACTCTATTACCCTTCACGGAGACGCTTGATCAGGTGTATTTATTAAATACGGATGGTTGTTATGTACAAGACGTCATAGTTTATTACTTTGAATTTGAAATTTAAAAGATAGTAATAACAGAATATTCAGTATAATAAATTAAATAACAAATATCTGAGAGGGCGATAGAGCAGATTCTTACCCTCGAAAGACATTGTCAACCTTGGCTTCGCCTCAGTTGACAATGTTTTCTCGTGGTAACAATCTGCTCTATCACCCTCTCAGCTATGTGTTATTTATATATTGTCAATTTACAAATGAAAGAACCTTCAATATAATAAAATAAATAGCACGTAGCTGAGAGGGTGTTAGAGCGGATTGTCAACATTTGCCCGGTTGACAATGTTTTCCGGGTTAACAATCTGCGACTCATTTCACAAAAAAATCGTAAGAGTAAACAACCTGGTAATTCATGAGCATTTCATTATAACTTATGATCAGATTTAGTCGTAAGATCTTTTGTAAAAAGAGCCCCTGCTCTATCACCTTCTCAGGTATGTGTAATTTATATAATGTCCACATGTTAAGTTGATTGTGTGCTAGTCCTAGGTAAAAACAAACCCTCCGGTAGCTGTTTTTTGTCATATCGTTCTGAATTTTTATTTTGACAATTTGATGTTGATTGCAGATCTTTGATAGACGATGTCTATTTTTTCAAACTGCTTAAGAGCTTAATTATGTACAAACATGTTCAAACTGTTTAAGGGCTTAATAATTACTAGTATGTACAAACAGTTCATTGATGAATACCGTATGATGACATCTAGATGTCATTTTGGTCTTTATGTCATTGATGTATGTCTCATTGGTGCATACACACATCTCCTTCTATTCCTAATTGGTGAACATCACACTTGTTGTTCCCAAGAAATAAATAAACTCTTTTGTAGTTAGTATTGTTTAGGAGACTACCTGTTTCTGCTAAAACCTCCAAGGGTGACTGGGAATAGAAATATGGTCACTCTTGGTCTTCTTCTGAGCCAAAGTGGGGCGTCCGTTTGGCTGTTCGGGACGATAAATACGCAGCCACGTCTGGTTAGAAGGGGACGTTAAATCCGATGCCAAGTGTAGGGAGAGTGCCACGCTCTCTGTGCGTTTTGAACCCTTGCAACAATTTTTTAGTAGTCCGTATGCGGCCTGTTGCAAGGCAAAATGTTTGTCTCTATCCAACAGACCCTCATTTTCCAGGGCAGTCAAAATTTCCCGACCTTGATCCCGGACGGTCTCTATTTCAGGAACAACAAATTGAATTCATTGTTTAATCTATTATTGTCCTGAACATGCATGAAATATTTGCCACTGGAAGTTAAGCAACCAACAATCAATCAATTAATCGTGTGTAGGGAATATTTCAATATTTTAAGATTTAAGCTAATAGTACTAGTATATAGTTTGAAACATAATATATAATCATTTAATAATTAAAAAGAGAAGTAAGGTTTTGTATCAGATAAAACACTAAATATAACTTATTGGGTATAAGCTCTGTTTGCTTTTAATGATAAGAAAAACTTTTCAGTGTCTATATTGAAAAGTAAATGTTTTCTTTTGAGATCTTTAGTGAAATATTTGATCACGTTTGGCTTAGGCGGACTCGCAATATTGAAGGATTTTCTGATTTCCTAACAACTTTGCCTAACATCGTTGAACCAATGCAATATCTTTATCTTGCCATTGCTATTTTGAGCAAACAACACACAATACTTCTGTGTCCTGTTTATATGGCGGACATTTTAGTGACCCACACGATGTTTTACAGGATAAAATAATTTTCCATTCTCGTCCTTAGATCCACCTGCTATAGCTTCAGTGTCTCTATCTAAACATGCGTATTCTGTAGCAGCAGCATGACCATGGTATCCTGCCATTAAAATTCCTTCGTATTCTTTTGTCCATCCATTGTAACAAGTTTTCCTTCCTGAAATATTTTGTTCAATAAAGTGGAAAATTTTGATCATATGGTTTTAATTTAAACATATCGTATACCAAGTGGAAGATATGACATGATTTGCCCTGTGACAGTTCCATTAATGTTCAACTGCCGTGGATTCCACTAAGTATATGTCATCGTACGGTCTTCTACAATGAGCAAAATCCATACCGTACAGTCAGCTATTAAATTCCCTGACATGACCAAATGTAAAACACTTCAAACGAAAAACTAACAACTTATTAATGACAAATCAATAAACGAAAAATGGATACAACACGCACTAAACCACAAATACTAAATTACTGGCTCTTGATTTGGGAAAGGTACAGAATGTAACGAGATTAAACTTGTGTGTGAGCGCTAAATCCTCCCTGTAACTTGGGACAAAGGTATTACAGTACAACATACGAACAAACTGAAAAAAAAAATCTGTTGGAAATATCTTGACTAATCAAATCGGCACGAAGAATAAAAACAACTTACATAAAGACGAAAGTTACAAAGTACCGATCTAAGAGTACTCGCAATTACTGAAAGTTGGTTGAAAGCCATCAACAACTAATAAATACAAAAATTTCTATTAGAATTATATTTACTAAAATATGCATAAGGGATGAGATACAAGTTGAAAACAGTCTTCACCCGTAAACAAAATGTAGCAGCAGAATATTCATTATGCATGCATAGATACAATACATAAATTGGAGTACGACATGTTAAAATGGTGATGTATGGTAAATATGATTGGGTGTTTACAATACGTACGTTAATGTGGTATTTTACACAATTAAAACCTCATTGCTTCTTGATAAATTCCTTTACATTTAAAAAAATGATTTCATTTTGCTTATTAGTTTGTTACATATGACCGGTAAATAATATGTTCTCTGGGGTACAAATGAGTTAAAGTTTGTGGATGAACAATAATGTAGTAATAAAGCAAAAACAGTGAACTAGGAGAGAACTCTTATAAAGAAAAGTTTTCGGTTAAGCAGGGTTAGTTAAGAAAGCGAATTAACTGTACGATATCTCATATCAAATATCTAATCGACATGGCAAGAAAAGAAACATAGAACACTAAAGACGGAGCAACCCGAACCCCACCAATAACCGAGGGTGATCTCAGGTGCCTCGGAAGGGTAAGCAGATCCTGCTCCACATGTGGCACCCGTCGTGTAGCTTCTGTAAGTACAAACCCAGTAATAAGTCTAATACGGTAGGTCATATTCCAGTAGAGGAGGACGGGATTGTGGATTCGACAATTGGAACATTGGAAAACAAACAAACATAAGCACATTAACCTCATATATTTCAGAATAGAAGAATTTGCTACAGCCTTTTATATGACGGTGTTACTAAAATCTGTCTTAATAATTTAACAGTATATGTTAAAAACAAAAGAAAAGGTAAGTAAAAAAGACAATACAATATCAATTCCATAATCTCACAAACCGACAATTACGGTCATATTATTAGAAATTAATAAAAGCAAACAAAACACATTAACATATAAATAACGTATAAATACGAAGATGTGTTATGAGTGCAAATGAGACAACTCTCCATCTAAGTCACCATGTATAAAAGTTAACAATTATAGGTCAAAGTACGGCCTTCAACACGGGCTCTTGGCTCACACCGAACAGCAAGCTATAAAGAGCCCCAAAATGACTAGTGTAAAACAATTCAAACAGGAAAACCAACAGTCTAATCTATATAAAAAAATACTGAACAACAGGCTCATGATTTAATTTATTAAATTATTAGCCAATAATCTACATACTTTATCCTTACGCCCATAATGTTTCAAAAGTTCGGGGTGCAGTCGGGAGAAACAATGGGAATCAATATGTTTCCTTTCAGCTGAACTACTTCGAACCTACTGCAAAACATTTACCAGGATATAGTACAGAAATTAAACATTAAAAGTAAGATTTTAGCGAGAAATTATTCAAATAGGAGATCTTTATTCTTAATTTTATCAAGATATACTGTATTTCACAGAGGACACAAATGTGAACAACCTGATAAAATTTCTAAACACTATTATGAAATTAACAAATCCCTATCAGTAAATATTTTACATTTCATTAGGACTATCATTTGTTATTCCTCTTTAAATATGATTTATTTTTATATACATATATATACTTTATAGTTACATGGTCAACCCTCTTCGTCACAGTTTCATATAACTACTCGCAAATATAATATAATATCTATGTTATATGGATTTAAGGCGCAATTACTATATAAATAAGCCGCCTACCAAAACCAATAACAACAACAATTGGAACATTTATGTCGTCTTCTGTGAAACATACATTCCATAACAGTCGACCAACTACTGATGGCAACCGTATAATTGGCGATTGGAATATTCCAACATCACCGCTTGGAACTCTTGGTTTAATGGTGCATTGTAAGCAGCAACTCTCTATCAAGGATATCCTGATAGGAAATACAGCTCTGAAATATGGTATAACTAGGAAGTTTATACTTATCCGAGAGAAATGCAATGCAAAATGTTTAAAACGATTTTGGTCCTCAATGCTCTTCAACCTCGTGCTTTATTTGGCAAATACAAAATTCAATCATTGTATCTATGATAAGTTTATTTACCTGGTATCAAGATTGATGATATTTTTCCTTTTGCTAGGCATGCTGCGCAAGCGACATCATGTTGACCAATACCAGACCTGATTCCATGGGGTTTGTTATAGTCAAATATTTCGTATTCTGCTCCATACAGATAAGCGTAATGATCATGTAATTTCAGAGGCTGTGCGACGTCCGGGTTGTTAGGTAAACATATGTAGTTCACACTTGCCCCTGTGTGTGTAAAATGACCACCTCCAACTTGACCTGTTGAGAAATATAAATACTTATTGAATTTATTGTTTTGTTTTTATGTCCCCGCCGAAGGCGACGGTGGCATTAAGTGTTACCCTTGACCGTCCGTCCTTCCGTCTTTTCGTCCGTCCCATTTTCGTTTCCGCACTCTAACTTGAGTTTGCCTCATGCAAATTTAATGAAACGCATACACAATGCTAGGAACCACAACATGCAGACGGTGTTCTTATTTGGGCAGTAAGACATTAACCGTTCTAGAGTTACGCCCATTTTTAACTTGGAAAATTGCAAACATTAAACGGGGGCATTCCTGTCCTCATACACATTATTCTTTTATTTGTTTCTTATTTAGACTTACTAGACCAATTTTGAGTTCAACATATATAATGACTTATACCGGTTGATCAGAGTTCAATCGGCGTAATTGACGTCATTGAGCAATCGAAACTTGCTGTGATGTACACTGTAATAACATAATCATTTTTACATTGGAAATGTACGGGAAAATGCACGAGTTGGAAAGTCTGTACAAAACATGATATTTTGATAGATATAAGTTCAGTATCTAGGAGCAAAAGAGAGAGAGATTTGCATTATAAATATAAACGACATGCTTAATCTCGATTAATTAAGATCTTCCTTCATGTTAAAGGTGAATCTCATTCGTTTTATGTGACTCCTTGTCGATTGTACCATTTAAATAAACATACAACACCAACCGATTGTACCATTTAAATAAGCATACAACACCAACCGATTGTACCATTTAAATAAACATACAACACCAACTGGATGATTATTCATTAAAAATAGTGTTCATACAATGTCCATTCAGTGGATTATAAAAACTGCACATGTGTTGATGAGGCAAGGATTAAACTAACAACAGTTAAAATCTACCACATTTTTACATAAACTGTATCTGTTTCAAACCAACTTCGTCGGCAGTTAGGATTCCTGTATCATTTGTCAAAAATAATTTGAAATTGATTGCAGATCTTTGATAATCTCTCTACATATTTACACATTGTTACACTTGCAAATAGTCAAGATGATTTATCGCCTGACATATGGGTTATACAATCGCCAATAGTCAGAGTGATTTATCGCTAAACACATTAGATAGACACTTGTAAATAATTGTGGTAATTTATCGCTTTACGTATGGGTTTGACACTTGTCAATTTGCATCGTGATATATCGTTGTACATACATGTATGGCGTTAGACACATGTCAATATATTGTAGTAATGGGATTTATTCCCAAACATATGAACCCTAAGGGTTGACTGAGGCATAGCATTATGGTGATTTCTCTGTACGATAGAGAAAACTTGCAACAACTTTGGGTGGATCTAAGATGGCCTGTTTCAAGATTCCATGTTTGTCCCTAACCAGAGTACCCTCATTTTTGTGTTTCACTCCAAATTTCCCGTGTTCAACCCGGCCAACCCCTACATTGCAGAATCTACGCTTATCGAAATTGTTAATTTGTTCTCGTTCTTAATTTGCATAAAATATTTGCGAGTGGACGTAAAGCAAACAATAATCAATCAATCTTTCCAAGAATCCTCGCTTCGCGAATATTCTTACCGAAATAATGTACATTTCCGGTCGTACACCTTGATAATCGTTGTTCATATAGTATCCATTATAATGAGGACAGTTAACCAGTCGAAATAGAGATAATATTGAACGCATATAACAATATTTCTGATGGCCATTTTTATTGTTGTAATGTTAATCTTTGTTGCATATCAATCGATTTGGTTGATAATTGTTTTATAAACTTTTCTGATCTAGCTGCGTATACTGGGAATTGGCATGTTACAAAAAGGATAAACATTCATAGAAGAAAACAACAAAAATCGGTAGGTACGAGAGGAATTTATTTGCATAGCGGTAATGCAAACCAATTTTACACAAAACTGCTATAAAATGCTTTTCTCATAGTTTATCATATCCAATTCTAGAGAAACCTGATAACTTTGGATATTACTTTTTATCAGAACATGAACTCCAAATTGAAAAGTGTTCAGTTGAACAGGGAGAGTGTCAAAAGCGCAATGACAGTTCGATATCAAATACATAATTTCTATTGACATATTGCGAGACGTAAGCGACATTTCAGATAAAAAATAAAGTGGTGAAATAAAAAATAATAATCCGAACAAAAACATAATAATGTTTTAATTTATCAACGCAAAAATTATAATAGTTGGTATAAATTATTTTAGTACCGACGCACGGACTACTGCTCTGATGATACTCTCGTTGACTAATAGTGTTATCGACCAAGTGCTATCCAATTTGAATAACACTTATATATTTCGTGACAAGAGCATTGGAAACTAGGGTATGTACAATGTTATTCTTTAAGTTACCTGAATATATTGTTTCAGTGTTAGATCCATCACATTTTGTCTTACCCCATCTGATGTATGTCACCCTGAAAAAAACAAGAAACTAGAAACAAGAAAATATATATACACGTCTAAACATGTGACAACTTTATGACAGACATTCTCCATCGGATAACACGTGGTTCTACAGCGCTAAATCCACAATATATATATATATATAACTCGTCTCAAATTTAGCCCAACAATATTAGATCTTCAAATTTGCTTTAGCAAATTTGTGTTCTTCCTCACGGGATTCGAACCCTTTCTGTTGAGACATCGTGACATCACCGCCTGCACCGTGTTCGGCGCCCTAGACCACTCGACCACCTAGGCTACATAAAATATAGCTTTCGGTGGTCGATTTAATGCCTTCCTCGTCGGCTTTATCTGGGGTTGTAACACAGCTGTATTAGAGTCAATAGAAAACAACTAACCAGCAAATTTAATATGTGTCGAATCGTCTACAATTTACGATAGTACACACACAAGACAAGTTATAAAAGTCTACTGATGTATACAATGATACTGATAGCAGATAGTAATATACGAAAAAGTATACACAAATATGTCGGAACAACTGATGATCTTCGTCAGCGTAAATCTGTTTGGCAAATGCAATAATTCAATTTATATTACACTAGCAAACGATTTTAAGTCTGAAACAGTCATTATGAGCTTAACATGATCTGTAAAGTCTGAACAATAAATTATTCAGCCATGTTTAGTCTTTAAGTCACTTTACAGATTTATCCAATGCGGTAAAGCCAGTACTGTCCAGGTTCTTCGCTTGTAGTCGATTTAGTACTGTTCATGAGCTTTTCAGACAATTCAGTTTCATCTTGTTGTGTGCAGGTACATAGCAACTACTGAATAGTCTGAACGTAGGCTGAATAGATCTTAATTGACCACAGGCGAATTGTCTAAACAGTACTAAATTTACCGCACAGGATGAGTTGGAAAATGACTAAAGACTGAAATTGACTTAAACATTTATTGTTCAGTCTTTTAAGAGCTGTTCAGATCAATACTAACCTACTAGTGTTATACTCGCGCTTTTTCTTCAAATAGAAAACAATGTGTGAAGGTAAAAGGCTTGCCATGATTTATACAGTGCTATACAAGAATGAGTTTTCATATGGTGAACTCATAATAACTAGACTTACAGAGCGTACAATCCCTGAAGCAATTTCAATAGATGTGTTTGAACAAAACTGAATTTCCGTAAATAGAATAATCTTTTATTAAGTTGTAGTTAAAGGTTTGCCCCAAAACAAGTCTTATACCTAATTTGTAGCTTCAAACCTTTTTCCTCTGATTCGAGTTGTTGATTTTCTATTTCAGCCAATTTCTCTATCCCTGCTTTTGTTGATAATAATTGCTTCGTGTCTGTAATTTCATCTACAAGTTTTCTTTCCAAAGCGAGAACTAAAAATAAAGTTTACATTTACAATTGTTATAACGAAGTGAAGAAATTACGTTTTTGTTGTTGTCTTTTTCTATTCATGACCTCGTAGTATTTAACTACCCTATGAATCATGTCCTTTGAAGTATTTCTTAAGAATTCATTAAATCATTTGGCAACCCATCAGATTTTTCTGGTGTGAAGAATATCGTCAACTCTGAACTTCTCCAATCCAGCATTAAAATCAATTCTACAGAAGCGTATTCGTTTGGATGTGAGTGGTGTATGAATACACAACAAAATCCAGTAGGAATATTGACATTTTTACGATGTCTCCTGCCAGGGCAGTTCGTCGCTGTCTGCACGTTGAAGAACCGTTGCAACAACTTTGTGAGGAGTTCGTTTGCCGGGATTACGATTCGACCTTCTCCAATTTACCTTCATACCAGCACCATTCATAATTTCTTTCCTTTCATTTTAGTGGACCCATTTTACTGAACCTACCGATGTATTGGTTATTTATTCTCATCGTGACTATGCATACAAGTTTTGTCACCTGACATTAAGCATATAACTTAATTTTGTCTCTCAATAATTAATTAACGAATGATGTAAAACAAATTTCAAAGATCACTTGAAAACTTAAAAGAAAAATTAAATAACAAATGATTTTTCTCATTTTTTTAAGATCCACTTTTGATAATAATCTATCGAATGTTTTGATGTATTTTCCTATCGGCCTAAGTCGTCAGAATCGGGGATTAGTATTCTCTAATTGAAAAATGGACATAATTACCAGACAGTAAACGGAAGGCCAAAGATTCCACCGACAGTAAAACGAAATGTGACTCTGATGAGCTACTATTCCGTCTCCTGATACCATCCAAAACTATTGTATTTTTATTTGGTCTATAGAATCATTTGAAATGTCTATATAACTCTTCTTGCACTCTGTTGAAAGTATATCTGGGATCTTATGTATAAGTATATGTCTACCTTACATAAAAGTCATTGATATATGGTTTCACGAAAATTGTAAACAATGAGTGTTTTTGATAAAACAATATAACATTGACAGATCATCACGGTTACAGAAAATGAACCTGAATTCAAACATAATATGAACACAGTTTGAGCATGAAATGTAGGTCAAGATCATTCGAATGATTTTGTCAATGTTATTTTATAAGCCATGATGGTATCATACAATTAATACCATTTGAGTTAATAAAAAAACAGCACACATACAGGCAGCTAGATAGATAGCAAAGAGAGGTGTAGTGTATACATCAATTAGACAGCAATCCAGTGACACAATTAACCAAAAGACATATAGGTTGCACTTTGTTTCTCAAACCACGCCTCTTTTGGGAGATATATAATATTCATAGATAATTTATTCTGTTTACGTACTGGTTCCCAGATATGATCTCTATGTTTCATCTCGTAGAGACATAATTTGGGAATGTTACCAGTAAATATACATATGCATATCGGTCAAATTGAAATCTGTGGAAACCATAAAGTCAAGGTAGGGGTAGTAAACTTTAGTGTAAGTTTAAACTCTTAGAAGTTCGGGGCACATAAACGTTGAACATATGCCGCACAGCCCTATATTTTGACCTTTGAAAAAATAGTAGTGCATATGAACGTTCCATTCTAGGATATAATTTTTTCAAAACTTCCTAGTAAAAGTGGTACAGTTTTAGCCGTAAAGGAGTTCCTATTGGAAGTTGCATTGTCGAAATGCAACCTATAGATGTCATCATACAGTTACCTTAATGCCCAAACCAAATAGTAACAAAATACACAAAAATAACTTTAAGACTTATTGAGTCAACAGGTTCAACTTTTATAGACGATTATTTGAGATATTTTTTACCGACATCAGCGATATATTTAGTATATGCCATTTGTTAAAGGACTTTCCGTTTTGAATTTTCTTTGGAGTTCGGTATGTTTGTTATTTTACTTTTTCTGTGATTATTTTGACATTATTGGGTTGATCAATATCCATGCGTTCTTCGAATTCGTCGCATAGAAGTCGTGAAATTTAGTTTGACATCAATTATTGTTTTTCCTTGAATTTTTTTACTTTTTATTACTTGTCGGATCATGCCTGGTTGATATTTCTCTCATTTTTCTTTCATTTTCGTACACGTACATTACAAGTGCTACAACAATAGCATTGATATAAACTAATACAAAGTCATATCTTTTAATTGGCTTCTTCAATTAATAGCTGGGAAGTTGATATTCAAAACGGACACCATCTTTTCTTGTTTAAAACTATGAATAACAAAGATCATAGGGGATAATTCATATGGAACCAATAAGCATTTAAGTAAACGATAAACAGTCAATCTACATTTACACCGAACGTCGTGGATACACAAATACTTTTTTTTTTTTTACATTGTTTTACGTTCATGATTTGTTAAAAAAAAACATTTGATCAAAAATTTAAATAATATTAACCATGTTTAAGTGTTTATATATTTTCGAAATGTATTCAATATTTGCTCAAATAATGTTTTCTGTCAACAACAAAACAGGTTGAAGAATTGGAATTGGTGGATATTTAGCGGAGAAGAATTGTGTAAAATTCTTCATCCGACGGACGCCAAATGATGAGGAAAGTTCACTTGGCCCTTTGAATAATATGTATGTATGGGTAGTATTTTCGATGAATAGTATACTGGCCCTCAAAGGCTTTGTGTTTTAAAAAATCACAATTAAATTTTTCAGTCAAATAGATATAGGAAGATGTGGTATGAGTGCCAATGAGACAACTCTCCATCCAAGTCACAATTTACAAAAGTAAACCATTATAGGTCAAGGTACGTCCTTCAGCACGGAGCATTGGCTAACACCGAACAGCAAGCTATAGAGGGCCCCAAAATTACTAGTGTAAAACCATTCAAACGGGAAAACCAACGGTCTAATCTATATAAAACGAGAAACGAGAAACACGTATGAACTACATAAACAGACGACAACTACTGTACATCAGATTCTTGACTTAGGACAGGTGCAAACATTTGAAAATCCAGATTTACATCATTATGTTTTAACATTAGTTGTCGGACTTTTGTATGTTTTCAAAATAAAAATGGTTATTGAAGCAGACATCGATTAGATGAGTGATACTCGAGAAACTAGCTATGACTTTGTTTTCCCCTATTGCCGGTTGATGTAAAAAAACAAACATTTCTGTTCATCCAGGTTTTACATAAAAAAGGGGATCAGATCCTGTTCATCTTCAAATTTTGTACAGTAGTTGAAGTCTCATATGGGTCAATATCAATATTGCGCCTCAATTGAGGAGCACAAAAGGTGTGAGTAAACAAAAATCTCTGTGTAGTGATATTGGAAAAAGTAAAATCACAAAAATACTGAACTCCGAGGAAAATTCAAAAAGGAAAATCCCTAATCAAATGGCAAAATCAAAACCTCAAACACATCAAACGAATGGATAACAACTGTCATATTCCTGACTTGGTACAGGCATTTTCTTATGTAGAAAATGGTGGATTGAAACTGGTTTTAAAGCTAGCTAAACCTCTCACTTGTATGACAGTCGCATCAAATTCCATTATATTAACAACGATGCGTGAACAAAACAAACAGACACAATAGGTAAAATGTCAAAATAGGGTACAGCAGTCAACATTGTGTTATCATCTTAATCACTATAAAACAAACAAATGTAACGAAGAAGCATAAAAGGCCTACATCAAATTTAACATCCTCATTTTGCTTTTTCAATTATACGATTTTATTTATCTATGTAAAATCATCCTAATGGACATGTTTCTATTTTTAACAAGTGACTGAGCTTAACCAATTGTGTTGATTTGGAAAGTAGAGGACCATAGAATAAATATGTAAAAACTATGCAATTAAAAGTATTCAAAGTATTAAATTTTCAAAACACTTATTGTGTGAAAAAAGGATTTTTACCACGAAGAGCCGCATCACGAAAGGATTTTCGGGTATGCTAATTACGGAAAAATGAATCTCACTTCGTACTCTGAAAATTTAACCACATATGTGAAAATGTCTCAGGTTTGAAACGAGCTATCATACATATCCAAGTTTACGATATGGACTGAGCTACAGAAGAAAACGTTACCATAACCGCCTATGTAAAATCATAGCATATTGCTCCATATATGGTAAATAAAATTAATCAAAGAAATAATCTTATTACATGCATCTCGATTTTTATATAAAAGCCAGGGTTCGTGCAAAAACATCAACACCTTGCATAGCCTTCCTATGTGAAGTATAAATACGAATATCTTATTTGATATTTATATAAAATCTTTACCGTAATATTGCTAACATCATACGTTTGGAGTGGAGATTTGAGAATGTTTCACACACACTAACTTCCGTCAGTAGAACGTGTTGGTAACATTAGCGTGTTGAGCAAGTCAAACATATGTAAAGCATATCAGTTATAATTACTTATAATATAGCGCCGAACCTTTTTCATTTGACTTGAGTAGTTGATTTTCCACTTCAGCCAATTTTCTTGATTCTGTGTTTTGTTGATTTTCTAGTTCAGCTTGTTTTCTTGTTCCAGCATTAAGTTGATTTTCTACTTCAGTAAGTTTTCTTGTCCCTGCGATTTGTTGATTTTCTACTTCAGTAAGTTTTCTTGTCCCTGCGATTTGTTGATTTTCTATTTCAGTAAGTTTTCTTGTTCCTGCGATTTGTTGATTTTCTATTTGGGTTAGTTTCTCTGTCTCTGCTTTTGTTGATAATAATTGCTTCAACTCTTTAATTTGGTCCTCTTTACTTTTAGCTACTATCTTTAATACATCGAGCTCCTTTTCTATTATAGAAGTTGCATATCATGTTACATTTTAAAGACATCAATTTGGACGAGGTAAAAATTACAAAATAGAATTTATAAATAAAAAAAATGTTGGACATAGAACAATGAGACAGCAATCCCTCGACCAAAATATGTTTTTCGTTCAACTGTAAACAGCTATATAGTTCGTAAATAAGTGAAAATAACACTTACTTAATTTCGTTGATCCAAATCGCTTATCTAGATGGACCTTTAACGTGAAAGCTCAAACCCAAACACATGAAAGCCAGAGATGTAAAAGACCTAAACATTAAAGCCAATGTTTATGTACACAAATTACTATCGTTTCATGTATGTTTCTTTACTTTTAAAGTCGTCGTTAAATTAGTCTAATACAAAGCCCTCTATTTGTTTTACTTCTCATTACCTGTTTGAGAATGCCTGGCTGACATTTCCCCCATTTTTCTTTCATTTTCATACACGTACATAGCCATCAAAGCTACAACAATAGCATTTATGAATACTTGCAAATAGCCCATGTCCTTAAAATGGTTTCCTTTGCATAAAACGAACAACCGTGTTTTGAGGTCAAAACTATGAATAAGATAGAACAAAGGGGATAATTCAAATTTAATCCATAAGCAGTCAGGTAAGACGAGGAACGTATAGTGGACATTTAACATGTTTAAACCCAGCGTGTATACACAAATAATTAAAGGTATTCAACATGGTATTACTTCAATGATTTATTAAACGAAATCATTCATCAAAAAGTTTAAATAACCCTGTTTTGGTATTTACATTTGTATGCATTTCAGCAACAGAACAGGTTTGTGAATGGAAGTGGAAAAGATTTAAATGTATATGTATTCGTAATTGTAATAACAGTACACATATTTATAAATAATTTCTATACTCACAAAGTAAAAATTCAAAACAAAGATATTTCACGGATATACCCTAGGAGAAGATAGTTTTAAAAAATATACACTTTCGAAGCATTTTTTTTGTTTATTGTCAAATTTTCGACCAAAACTAAGTACAAAGTTCAACAATCATGGCTTTTGGAAATCACTATTTTCACCACTGATTGTTTTTTTTAAATTTATAGCTCATTTGTAAAGTTAGTGAGTTGGACAAAACTTTGATAGTCTGTGAATAAATATATTAATTTTTACAACATTTCAATATTTTTACGATTAAGAGCTTGGAACATTGTGAAGATATTAGACTAATGATAAAATCGGTATATTGCCCTCTTCCTGTCTTTTGTTGCGATATATTTTTAGGAGTATTATATCTTCCTTTATCGTGTTTTTTTTATTAGTTTTTATTTATTTATTTGCTTATCAAAAATACAGTATACCACACGTGATACTTTAGCAGTAGAAGACTCAAAACACGTCTCCAAAATATCGAGATCGAGAAGTTAATTTTACGACACATTTTTAAATAAAAAAATTCCAGTAAAAACTAATATAGTATAAAATCAGAGTTTTGAGTTTCGCTAAGCATAAGCGTTTAAATAAACTGAGAATGGAAACGGGGAATGTGTCAAAGAGACACAAACCGAACAAAATGTATTTCAATATTTTAACTAGTATATTAATTAACTTTGCCATGAAGGCAGCCTTTTAAAACAGTTGATTCAATAGCAAAATATTACCCGAGCTATAAAAAGGGGTATAAAATTAAGCACATGAAGAGCGTGACCGTCCACATACAACAGTACCGATCCACGGGTATTAAAACACACCTTACTTCACCAATGTTAATCCCCATGATACGTGTTTCTTCAATATCAAAATGGAAAGCCAAAAATACCAAAATATACACTATATAACTCAACATCAGAAATTTTAATAACCTTTGTAGCATATTCCCAGTCACATATTATTTAAACGATCAAATGTCTACGTGAATAAACTTTTAACAAATTGATTGATTGAGTGATGCTTGTTTAACGTAAATGGCCAATAATCAAAACAAGAAACTATTAACAATTTATACAATAGATAGTTTCTGCAAGGTGGGACGACACGGATGAAGGGCGGGAAGTTTGGACTACCACTGGAAAGCAATTGAATGTTGAAAAGAGCAGAAATATTTTGCCTTGCAACGAACCCCTTACGAAATCCTCAATGAGTTGATGCAAGGATTCTTTATTGTGAAGAAATGATGGGACTGCCACTACATGTGCTTTAAGATTTAAGGTCTCTATTGCAACCGGACATGGTTACGAATTGATACATCCCGCACAGCCAAACGTCTGCCCAACTTTGACAAGTGTCTGAAATAAGGAAGGAACGCAGTACTTTCAGTGTCCTTCAGAATATTGACAATAGATATAAGAAGATGTGGTATGAGTGCCAATGAGACAACTCTCCATTCCAAGTCAAAATTTATAAATGTAAACCATTATAGGTCAAAGTACGGTCTTCAACACGGAGCCTAGGCTCACACCGAACAGTAAGCTATAAAGGGCCCCAAAATTACTAGTGTAAAACCATTCAAACGGGAAAACCAACGGTCTAATCTATATAAAACGAGAAACGAGAAACACTTATGAACCACATCAACAAACGACAACTACTGAACATCAGATTCCTGACTTAGGACAGGTGCAAACAAATGCAGCGGGTTTAAACGTTTTAATGGTACCAAACCTTCACCCTTTTTCTGAAACAATAGTGTAACATCACAACATAGAAAGACACACTATAAAATATCAACTGAAATAGCTTAACTCAATCAAAGGACATATTAACACCATTGAACATACACTGAACAAATAAATTTGATCTATGATACAATATAAATTCAAAATAAATAAACTAAGGGAAGAATAATAAAAGTAACATGTTATATCGGTATTAAATGTTAAACAATTTAAGAAAACAATATGCTCGAACAAAATATCAGCCATTTGCAATAACTTTAAACACAGGTAAATAAAATAATTTTGTTGTTAGGTATACGTATACAGTTACAATAGAGAAAGGAAATATTTTAACAAAATAAATAATTTTGATTTTCATAGTACGAAGTGGAAATTTATATTAGTACCAAACACTTATCAAAGCTGGTATATAGACCAGATATAACCCTGAATAACATTAAATAACAAAAAAGCATTACAATTAGTATCAACAGGTCAAATAAACAAGAAAGTACGATTTGAGAGTACTCGCAGTTACTGACAGCTAGTTAAAAGCCAAAACAATTATTAATAAAAAATCATGCATCAGAGACTAAAATCAACTAAAACACATCCCAGGGATTTAGTATTTTAACGTCATGGACAGTCAAAGAAGACATGACTAGTGCAATGCCAAAAATAAATGTATCGACAGACAGTAGGATAGTTAGGAGTTTAACCTCTTTATAGATCAAAATGAACGTGGGTGTGTCTTTAAACATCCCGTTTGAAAAGAATACAAATTTAGTTATGTTTTAATTTGCTGATGACAAAATCGATATTAGTGCCAATGTAAACTATATTCAAAGATCTAATTACAACATTGGTAAGATAACCTGAACTAATAAGTTTATTTAAAGGTTCGATGAGTTTACACGGATCATATAGTGATTTCCGCGCTTTAAGTACAATATTACCGTAAAATTTAGGATGTGAAATACAGACTACTTTAAGATAATGTAATATGGAGTTTGGGATTAAGGAATCATCTAGTTCTTTTTTTCTTTCCGCCTTCTTTTTAACCATGCGTTTCTCCATTAAAACAGTCAATTCTTCCGAATATATTAATGGATTTAAGGACATCTTTTCAATGCTTGTGGTTTATTCTTTTACATCCCGCGCAAATTGGTTCGGGTAACATAGAAATAGCTGGTGTCTGTCCACATTTCCGTCGACACAGTCCTTAAATTCTTGCCACATTTTATGAAGTCAATATCAAAGATTTACCGCATTTTCTTATTTTCTCTAGTACGAAACTAGTGCCGATTATTTTTTATTTGTAATTTCCTAGAGAATATAAACTAGATGGACAATTGCATGCTAAGCGCTCTCAACCTCAAGTTTCTTGTGGGATTGTTTTATATCAGCAATGTCCTGTGCAAGTTCGCCAATCTGCGCTGATAATTATTTTACGGGAATTATGTCCCTTGGAAATGTAAATTGGGTAAGGAATTGCATTTTAACTCAATGGTTTATATTGATAATGTGTTGGAAATGAATGATAAACAAATAAATATATAAACAAATAAATTAATAAATAAATAAATAAAATAGATAAATAAATAAATAAATGATTGATTGTTGGTAGCTTAACGTCCAGTGGCAAATATTTCATGCATGTTCAGGACGAGAACAAGTTAACAATAAATACAACAGGTAGGTCTTGTAATAGAGGCCATCCGGGATGATGGTCGGGAAACTTGGACTGCCACTACAAAATGAGGGTATATTGGATAGGGATAGAAATTTTGCCTTGCAACAGGCCACCTACGGACCCCTCAAAAGTTGTTGCAAGGGTTCTTAACGTGCAAAGATCGTGGCACCGGATTTAACGCCCCATTCTGACCGGACGTGGCTGAAAACTTGAAACATTCCGCACAGCCAAACGGACGCCCCACTTTGGCATGCATTTTACTGCCGGTCGGAAGAAGACCAAGTGACCATATTTCGTTTCCCCAGTCACCCTTGGGGTAAAATAAATAAATAAATAAATAGATAAATAAATAAATAAATAAATAAATAAATAACTAAACAAATAAAGACAAATATTGTTATCTTTATTATATTTATATATTCTCTATGGTCACGATACACCTCATTTGCATAAACTGGATTTAAAATAACCATCGTGAGTGTGCTAGTGTTTGTATTCTCATATTCTTTATGAACACGTTGCACTTCACATTTATGGATTGATTGATTGATTGTTTGATTGATTGGTGTTTGATATACGCCGCCTTAGCGCAAAAAGGCTATATCGCGGCGAGAGCTAATTCAAATATTTTACAATTTAAAGTATTTTTTAAATCAGACAAAAGATCCTTCAATATACTAAAACTCAAGTTTAAAGCAAAATTGCTTATTTACAAATAAAATTCAACACTAAGATAACGTGATAAAATTAAAATCATTTTAAATTTATACAACATTTTATATTTTATAATATATTCCAACTTCTTTTAAGAATGAAACAATATTTGTAATTGGAACACTATCAAATAACTCATACATATTATTGACATTGAAATGCTTCCAGCAAAGTCAATACAATTAATTAAAACATGTTTAATAGTATACTTGCAGTTGCAAGGTATACATTGTGGTTGATCTTCTTTTAGAAGATACTCATGTGTTATTCTAGTATGACCAATACGGCATCTAGAAATAACACACTGACTTTTCTGCATATAAAATTATTAAAAGGTTTGCCTAAAAAGAGGGACGAAAGATACCAGAGGGACAGTCAAACTCATAGATTGAAAATAAACTGACAACGCCATGGCTAAAAATAAAAAGACAAACAGACAAATAATAGTACAGAAGACACAACATAGAAAACTAAAAACTAAGCAACACGAACCCCACCAAAAACTTGGGGTGATCGCAGGTGCTCGGAAGGGTAAGCAGATCCTGTTTCACATGTGGCACCCGTCGTGTTGCTTATGTTAAGGTTTAATTTCATGTAATGTATTATCATCTTTTTACTCCATTCATTTTTAATATATTAAAACATATTCTCTAATATTAGATCTAAAATCGGTATATGGTATACCACAGTTATATAAAGGGTCATCAAGGGCATTTTTGCTTTCTGGTCTACAACCGTGTTTCCATGGATTCCAACATGACTCGGTACCCATAGAAAAATTATTTCTTTATGAAGAATTTTGAATTCCTCATTACATATAAAATCTTAAGAATAATCGGGTTTTAATTTTAGTATGTTGTATAGCTTGTAAGCATGAAAGTGAATCAGAACATGTGATAAATTTTGATTTGTCTGAAGAAGCAATAAATTTAAAATTATTGTATTTGCTTCAGCAGTAAATATGGATGCGGCAGATGGCAAACGGCGAATCGCAGCTCTGTCTCCAAAGACAGCAGCAGATGCAACTCGGTTACCATTATTCGATCCATCCGAATAGACAGTTGAAAAATCTGAATAATTTGCCTTAATTTCAGCATAATGTTGTTGAATTAAAGAGGGTTTGTTTCAGTTTTATTGTATTTACGGAGATTAAGTATGACGTCCATTATCACTGAACTAGGATATATATTTGTTTAGGGGCCAGCTGAAGGACGCCTCCGGGTGCGGAATTTCTCGCTGCATTGAAGACCTATTGGTGACCTTCTGTTGTTGTCTGTTCTGTGGTCGGGTTGTTATCTCTTTGACACATTCCCCATTTTCATTCTCAATTTTATTTCGTTTTATTCACGAGGCGGTTCACCAGGAGTATGCGACATGAAATGGAGAGACACTTGGACCTAGCCTCCCTAAAATAAGAAATTACGATTATGGCAACTGATTAATTTGTATTAAGATTTTGTATTTCTATGAACATTACAGAATGTGAGTAAGAATTATTCTTTTTTCCCAACCCTCCCAATGAATTGTTTTCATCATTTTGTTTAATAGACAGAAAAAATGGCCCATGATCTTTAGTTCTGTTTTAATACTAAGTAATTGTTTTTGGTGGTCGGAGGAGGCAAACTAGGCAGTGCATCAAATATTTCTAACCTTGAATTCAACGCACTGCTCTAACGTAGGTTTTAAAATATAATAACACACGAGAGTCAGATTTAAAAAAAAAGTAAAGTAGAAAAAAACCAGTCTCTATATGAAAATACAAAACGGAAAGTCCTTATCAAATGTCAAAATCAAAAGCTCAAACAGATCAAACGAATTGAAAAAAACTGTCTGAGACTATAGTCCTTTTTAAATAAAACGATTGATTGTTGGTTGTTTAATGTCCAGTGGCAAATACTTATTGCATGTTCAGGGCGAAAACAAATTAATAAAAAATACAATTGGTAGATCTGGAAAATGAGGGTATATTAGATAGGGACAGACATTTTGTCTTGCAACAGACAATTTTTAAACAATGTGCGTGTGCTTATCATACATGTCAAAAGGAACTGTTGTTAATGGTTCTGTTTAGTTTTTTGTTATCTTAAATACATTTTTTTTCTCAGTTGTCTGTTATCTGTTGAAAAGTAAAAAAACAATTGTTATCTTAATATTTTACCTGGTATCATAATTGATGATATTTTTCCTTTTGTTAGACATGCTGCACAAGCGACGTCATGATCATATATACCAGATCTGATTCCTTCGGGTTTGTTTGCTTCATTTATTTGATATTCTGCTCCAAACAGATAAGCGTAACCGCCACCTTTTTTTAGCGGCAGTGCGACGTCCGGGTTGGCAGGTAAACATATGTAGTTTACGCTTGCCCCTGTGTGTGAGAAAAGACCACCACCTACTTGACCTGTTAAAAAATAAAAAAAGTAAATAAACAAAAAAATACCGAACTCCAATGAAATTTTAATTTATTGTTTGTTTTCGTTTCATCTTCAAACTAAATAGACCAATATCGAGTTCCTTTATATGAATGAGTCTCACCGGTTGACCCGAGGTCAATCGGCGTAATGACATTTTTGTACAGTCGATTCTTACTGTGACGTAAATTGTAATAACAGAAGCATTGACATTGGAAATGTACGAGATTATGCACAAATGCAATATCGTCTATACGAAATATGTTTAAGATATTAGCTGAGCATGTCGCAGCAAAATGAAAAGAGAGAAATATAGATATAAACGATATGCTTAATTGATCATTTTATAATCTTGGTTTGATTATTTGTCATGTGGGTAAATCAATTCACAATACAACTGTATAAAGTGTCGTATATTTTCCAATATCGTGTGGGAGAGAAAGTTTATAGAAAGTGTTTCGGTTACTTTATTGGGCATATGCAACTAGATGAATTAGCCATTATAATATAATAGGAGTGTGGAGAAAAAAACTCGTCGAGTGTTGAAATCTCGTTTCATAGTAGTATAGGGAGATATACCATTGCACCAGAATATCAAATACATAACTCTCTCCATTTTTATCAAAAGTGGACACAAAACACGCACGTTAAACAACACTTTAACAACTACATGTATGGGTGGTCCGTAGGTAACCTGTTGCAAGGCAATAAGTTTGTCCCTAACTAGCGTACCTTCAATTTCGTTTTGCATTTCAAATTTCCAGCGTGTATCCCGGTCGACCCCTACCTTGCCGAATATACCCTCACATCAATCGCAGGTATTCCTACCTAAATAATATAACACTTCCGGTCTTACACATTGATAATCGTTGTTCATACAGGATCCATAATTATGAGGACAGTTAACTAGTCGAAATAGAGATAATATTGAACGCATATAAGTAAACAGCTATGTACGGTTAACTTAAAAGACCGGAAGTATTATATTATTTAGGTAAGAATACCTGCGAAGCTAGGATTCTAGGAAATATTGATTGATGATTGTTTGCTTAGCAAATATTTATGCAAATTAAGAACGAAAACAAATTAACAATTGATGTGAGGGTATATTCGGCAAGGTAGGGGTCGACCGGGATAAACGCTGAAATTTGAATATTATATATCGCCTCGATTCTGATCATAACAATTTTGTTCTCTTAGTATGTTTTAGAATTGTTGTTGCAAAAGCTTAAAAAATTAATTTGGAAAAGTGTGATGGAGTACTGGTAAATTTAACAGAACTGATTGAAATGAAGAATGTGTTGAAACCTAAATGTTAACGTTGTTATATTTATTGTAAACTAAATATCAAATTGTTTCGATCGTACATTTTAGTATGATCATAACGATTGGTTTCAGTCTAATCGACAGAATAAGACTTGATTAGTCCAATAAATTGTATGTAAATTGTAAGGCATACGAATGATCGAATCGATTGTTATCAAGCGATTCAAAATAATAGCAACATCGATCGTTATCCTTTTTTCAATATTATATATAGGTCTTTCCTTTCTTTTCTTTGCTTGTTTTTGCATTTTCTCTGACACTTTTAAAGTTATATATAAACCAACTAGTGCAAAATGTTTGTTATACTGTGATGAAGATATGATACTTTTGTCTGAAACAATCCAATGACATCTGAAATGTTTTATTTTAAGGTAAATTGATTATTACTTCAAATTGGTACATGATAAAGACAATAAGGTCATTTTCAAAATGTTTGGTGACCTTGAAAAATATCAACTGGAAGTTACCTTGAGTGAACCGGAATTAGTAATGTTTGCACTTATTTTATGGAAAAGTACGTAGAAACCATATATTTTTAAATGGGCATTCAATAACCTATCATTTGAGACCGGAAGTGACATTTTCTAAACCGGAAGTTCGTAGAAACCATATATTTGTTAAATCATTATAAAAAAAAACCTATGATTGGAAGCCAAAAGTAACTGAGTAAACCGGAAGTAGCTTCTTATCAGTTATTTGAAAATTGATGTGGAAAGATGTGGAAAGACCTTTAATTGTTCTCTGAACAATTGGTTTTTATTATCTTTTCTTTTATTGTCAATGGTTTTTAGTGGTTGTTTATATTTATATGTGTTATGATTATATCAAAAAAAATTACGTGCAAAATTACTTATCCAAAGGACAACTGGTGTAGTGGATCCAGTAAAAGTGTTTTACCTCTATAACTATATTGATTGAAAGTTATTTGAAAACCACAATCGAATATTTGAAAACAAAATATGTTAAACTTCGATTTTGAATATACAAGCAAATGCACATTGTCTTATTCAATTATTTATGGAGAGAACTGATTAGAATCTTGTTTCACTGATATTTAGAAAAAATGATAATCTGTGCAGCATATTGTTAAGAAAAGTATTGAAGAAATCATGTACTTTTTAAATCTTAAGCTCTTACCATGTACCAATTTTCAGATGTTCCACATAGTCACATACATGATATAAATTTTCGAAAATATCTTTTTACCACAACTTACTTTTCCTGCACGTCAGTTTGCTCATCATCATGATGTATTTGCATTTAGCGTTATATCGGATTAAAGTCTGTTTGAATTAGTCTAGGAAATTAAATAAAAATGTTAATCTTTGTTGCATATCAATCGATTTGGTTGATAATTGTTTTATAAACTTTTCTGATCTAGCTGCGTATACGGGGAATTGGCATGCTACAAAAAGCATCAACATTCACAGAAAACAACAACAAAAAATCGGTAGATACGAGAGGAATTTATTTGCATAGCGGTATTTTAAATGAATTTTACACAAAACTGCTATAAAAATGCTTTTCTCATAGTTTACCAGATGTAGAGAAACATGATAACTTTGGATATTACTTTTTACCAGACCATGAACTTCATATTGAAAAATGTTCGGTTGAACAGGGTGAGTTTCAAAGTGCAATAACAGTTCGATATCAAATGCACTACATGTATGTCTATTGGCATATAGCGAGACGTAAGCGACATTTCAGATAAAAAAATAAAGTGGTGAAATAAAAAATAATAGTCAGAACAAAAACACGGAAAGTTTGAAAGCCCTTATTATACACATGCATTTGTAGAAGAAAAAAGTAGAAGGTTATCCCAGCAATCAGTGGGTCGTATGGTGATTTTCTAAAACATTTGTACACTAAAATGTATGCAATTTGGAGACGTTTCTTTTAAGTCCTCGCTCTCCAATGAATATAACCTTCTATTAATTTCGTGCGTTCGAAGAGCATTTCTCGATTTACTTTCATAAGGAATGCTTGAACACAAACATTTTGAAAGCCAGGAATTAATCAATTCGCATAAATGGTAGGGCTTTTATGACTAAAAGGTACCTTAATAGAAAAGCCAAATTCATTTAAGGTTTTTTTTCCCTGAGGAATTGGAAACTAAGTTTCATATTAATGTTTTAATTTATCAACGCAAAATTTTAGAATAGATGGTATAACTTATTTTAGAACCGACGCACTAACTACTGCTCTGATGATACTCTGGTAAACTAATAGTGTTATGGACCAAGTGATATCTAATTTTAATGACACGTATAAATTTCGTGACAAGAGCATTAGGAACTAAGGTATGTACAATTTTATTCTTATTTTTAAGTTACCTGAATATATTGTTTCGGTGTTAGATCCATCACATTTTGTCTTACCCCATCTGATGTATGTCACCCCTGAAAAAATAACAACAAGAAACTTGGAGCAAATGTATTTATAGTAATTTTGAATGTAATATGTGTTTTCAGCCGTGTATCACCTTTAATGGTGATCCAATGGATGGAATATGTTGTAGAGTTGTCACTAGTTTAGATGTACTTATCAAAATAAGTATTTCATTGACTGTATCTTACGATCCTTTACGATAGATGATTTGCTAATCTGCAATAAATTCCATCTTCATGCCTAATATATCATGTACTGTGTTACAACTCTATATTCTACTGACGAGGAAAGGTAACACTAGGCTGCCGGAAAGCTGAATTATAAGTTCTGTCTAGGTGGCCGATTGGTCTAGAGCACTGGACACAGTGCAGGCAGTGTTGTTTCGATATCCAAAGAGTTAGAATCCCGTCTTTAGAAGAACAGAAATTTGCACGTGCATATATATAAATTTTGATATGTATCGGATCGTCTACTACTTACGATAGTACACAAACACGAAAAGTTATAAATTTCTAAAGATGTATACAATGATACTGATAGAAAATAGTTATATACGAGTGAAATCAACTAGTGCCCAAACCAAATCGTAACGTAATACACAAAAATAACTTCAAGACTTAAGTCAATAGGTTCAACTTTTATAGACGATTATTTGAGATATATTCTTTAAACAACATCAGCGATATATTTAGTTTATGCCATTTGCTAAGGGACTTTCCATTTTGAATTCTCTTTTGCATTCGGTATGTTGGTTATTTTACCTTTTTATTTTTATTAAATTTGAAATTATTTGGTTATCAATATGCATGTGTTCTTCGAATTCATCTCATAGAAGTCGTAAAATGTAGTTTGACATCAATTATTGTTTTTCCTTGAATTGTCGGAACATGTCTGGTTGCTATTTCTTTCATTTTTCTTTCACTTTCGCACACGTAAATTATAAGTGCTACAACAATACCATTGATATTACTTCATACAAAGGTCAAATCGTTTAATTGGCTTCTTCAATTAATTGCTGGGAAGTTGATACACAAAACGGACACCGTCTTTTTCTTGTTTAAACTATGAATAACAAAGACCATAGGGGGTAATTCATATGGGATCCATAAGCATTCAAGTAAACAATAAACAGTCAATCTACATTTACACCAAACGTCGTGGATACACAAATACTTAAGTTTTTTTTTAAATTGTTTTACTTATATGATTTGTTAAAAAAAAAACACTTCATCAAAAAATTTAAATAACCGTGTTTAAGTGTTTATATATTTTCTAAATGTATTCAATATTTGCTCAAATAATGTTTTCTGTCAACAACAAAACAGGTTGAAGAATTGGAATTGGTGGATATTTAGCGGAGAAGAATTATATAAAATTATTCATCCGACGGACGCCAAATGAAGAGGAAAGTTCGCTGGGCTCTTTGAATAATATGTATGTATGGGTAGTATTTTCGATGAATAGTATACTGGCCTTCAAAAGGTTTTTAAAAACCCCAATTAAACACATATCAAAGCCTCTCAATTGATTTTCTAAATTTTGGATGATTTTTTTCTCAGTCATTATCCAAATTTACATCATCATGTTTGAACAATAATTGTTTGACCTTTTGTATGTTGTCAAAATAAGAAGAAGACATCGATTAGATGAGTGATACTCGAGAACTAGCTATGACTTTCTTTTCCCCTATTCCCGGTTGATGTAAAAAAAAATACAACATTTCTGTTCATCCAGGTTTTACAAAGAAAAAAAGATCAGACCTTATTCATCTTCAACTTTTGTAAAGTAGTTTAAGTCTCATATATGGTAAATAAAATTAATCAAAGAAAACATATTATTACATGCATCTCGATTTTTATATGAAAGCCAGAGTTTGTGCAAAAGAACATCAACACCTTGCATAGCCTTCCTATGTGAAGTTTAAATACGAAGTCTTATTTAATATTTATATAAAACCTTTACCGTAATATTGATAACATCATACGTTTGAAGGAAATTTGAGAATTTTTCCACACATACTAAACTTTCGTCAGTAGAACACGTGTTGGTTACATTAGCGTGTTGAGCAAGTCAAACATATGTAAAGTATATTAGTTATAATTACTTATAATATAGCGCCGAACCTTTTTCATTTGACTTGAGTAGTTGATTTTCCACTTCAGCCAATTTTCTTGTTTCTGTGTTTTGTTGATTTTCTAGTTCAGCTTGTTTTCTTGTTCCAGCATTTAGTTGATTTTCTACTTCAGTAAGTTTTCTTGTCCCTGCGATTTGTTGATTTTCTACTTCAGTAAGTTTTCTTGTCCCTGCGATTTGTTGATTTTCTACTTCAGTAAGTTTTCTTGTCCCTGCGACTTGTTGATTTTCTACTTCAGTAAGTTTTTTGAACCTGCGATTTGTTGATTGTCTATTTCAGTAAGTTTTCTTTAATACATCGATCTCTTTTTTTAGCTACTATTATAGAAGTTGCATATCATGTTACATTTTCAAGACATTAATTTGGACGATTAAAAAAAATCACAAAATAGAGTTTAAAGATATAAATAAAAGGTAGGGCATAGAACAAAGAGACAGCATTCCAAAGACCATAATATCAAATCATATTTGATGCTTTTCTTTCAACTGTAAACAGGTAAATAGTTAGTAAAATAGTGAAAATAACACTTGCTTAAGGATGTACTTAGGTGAAATTTAAAAAACTCGTTAATCTAAAATTGATACTATAAGTCAAAAGCATTAGTTAAGGAACAAAATAGGCTACATATATTGATAGGTTATGGAACTCCTTTTCGAGATATTTAATTTATAAAAATGGCGGGAAAAGGCTGACTTAGACTTTACCTTATATTTGCATTGGTACTATTTGGGTCTTAAATCGAAGGAAAAGAAATCTAGTATCTGCTTAAATTTTGGTAAGTAACCTTTCATGAGCTATTGAAGTCTTATATAAAATGAAAAGTGGGTGTTATGGGGCAAAATATTTTACCCTGTAACATAGTACAAAAAAAAAAACACCAAGGAATCCGAACATGTGACAAAAATTCCAAAACCTCAATAAAGTACATCCTTAAATTCTACTCGCTTATCTAGATATACCTTTAACGTGAATGCTCAAACCAAAACACATGAAAGCCAGAGATGTAAAAAGACCTAAACATTAAAGCCAATATTTATCATGTTTATGTTTGCAATTTTTTGACAAACTACTATCGTTTCATGTATGTTTTCTTTACCTTTAAAGAAGTGTAATACAAAGTCCTCTATTTGTTTTACTTCTCGTTACCTGTTTGATCATGCTTGGTCGACATTTTCTCCATTTTTCTTTCATTTTCATACACGTACATAGCCATCAAAGCTACAACAATAGCATTTATGAATACTAGCAAATAGCTCATGTCCTTAAAATTGTATCAACACTAGTAATATCATACACCAAACGACCGTGTTATGAGGTCAATAACTATGAATAAGATAGAACAAAGGGGGATAATTCAAATTTAATCCATAAGCAGTCATGTGAGACGATGAACGTGGACATTTAAAATCAATGTGTATACACAAATATTTAAAGGTTTTCTATCATGGTATTACTTTAATGATTATTAAACGAAATCATTCATCAAAACGTTTAAATAACCCTGTTTTTGTATTTACATTTGTATGCATTTCAGCAACAGAACAGGTTTGGTGAATGGAAGTGGAAAAGATTTAAATGTATATGTATTCGTAATTGTAATAACAGTACACATATTTATAAATAATTTCTATACTCACAAAGTAAAAATTCAAAACAAAGATATTTCACGGAGGAGATACTTTAGTTTTAAAAAATATACACTTTCAAAGCATATTTTCTGTTTATTGTCAAATTTTCGACCAAAACCAAGTACAAAGTTCAACAATCATGGCTTTTGGAAATCAGTAACTTCTTCAGTGATTGATTTGTTTTTAATGTATAGTTCATTATTGTGTCCTATGCAAAGTTAGTGAGTTTGACAAACCTTCGATAGTCTGTGAATAAATATATTAATTTTACAACATTTCAATATTTCTACGATTTAGAGCTTGATTCAATGTGAAGATGTTAGACTAATGATAAAACCGGACTCTTCACGTCTTTTGTAGTGTTATATTTCTAGGAGTATTATCTCTTCCTTTATCATGTTTATTGTGTTTTTTAATTATTTTTATTTATTTATTTGCGAATCAAAAATACAGTATACCACACGTGATACTTTAGCAGTAGAAGACTCAAAACAAGTCTCCAAAATATCGAGATCGAGTAGGTAATTTTACGACACATATTTAAATAAAAAAATTCCAGTAAAAACTAATATAGTATAAAATCAGTCTTCAGTTTCGCTGAGCGTGATCGAATACATAAAAATGAGAATGGAAACGGGGAATGTGTCAAAGAGACAAAAACCTGAACTAAATGTATTTCAATATTTAACTATGTTAAATAGCTTTGCCATAAAGGCAGCCTTTTTAAACAGTTGATAAAGTAGCAAACACATACAACAGTACCGATGCAATGATATTAAAATACACCTGACTTTACCAGTTTTAATCCCAATGATACATGTTTCATAAATATCCAAATGGAAAGCTAAAAATACCAAACTATACACTATATAAACCTCAACATCAGAAATTTTAAAACATTTTAACATATTCCCAGTCCCATATCCTTAATACGATAAAATTTCTGCGTGAATATTTGAATAACCACAATTTTAAGAACAAAATTAAACAAATTGATTGATTGATTGATGCTTGATTAAAGTTCAGTTGCAAGCATTTTATTCATAATCAAAACGAGAAACTACTAACAATATTTACAATAGACAGTTTCTGCAAGGTTGGACGACACTGATGAAGGGCGGAAAATTTGGAATGCCACTAGAAAATAATAGAATGTTGGATAAGAGTAGAAATTTTGTCTTGATACAAAGCCCTTACTGACTCCTCAATGAGTTGATGCAAGGGTTCTTTATTGTGAAGAAATGATGGGACTTTCACTAACAGGTGCCATAAGATTTAACGTCCCTATTATAACCGGACATGGCTTCGAATTGATATATCCCGCACAGCCAACCGGGTGCCCAACATGAACAAGTGTCGGAAAAGATCAAGGTGACCATATTTCCATATCTCAGTCACTTTTCATGTGTCTCAAATAAGGAAGGAACGCAGTACTGTCGTAATTAGTTTCTTGCAATTTCAGTGTCCCTTCAGAATATTGACAGATTACTTTAAAATAATGTAATACGAAGTTTGTGATAAAGGAATCATCTAGTTCCTTTTTTCGCCTATTTTTCAACCATGTGTTTCTCTATTCAAAAACTGTGAATACTTCCTTATAGGCTAATAGATTTAAAGACATATTTTCGGGATTTATTCTTTAATATCCCGCGCAACACGATGCGGGTGACATGGAAATAGCGGATCTCTGTCCACGTGATCGTCCATACAGTACTACAAGCGCAGCAATTGTTATTTTATAAAATCAATATTAAAGATTTACCGCAATATCTCAGAGGAGTTGAGTTCGAAATTAGTGTCAATTAAATTATTTTAATTTGTATTTCCTTGGGAATAAAAACTAGATGAACAATTGCATGCGAAGCGCTCTCAAGCCAAATTTTCTTGTGGGATTGTTTTATATCAGCAATGTCATGAGCAGGTTCGAAAATCTGCGCTGATATTATTGTACGGGAATCATAGCGCTTGGAAAGGTATTTTGTATAAGAAATTGCATTTTAACTCAATGGTTTATATTAATAATGTGTTGGAAATGAATGATAAACAAATAAATATATAAATACATAAATTAATAAATCATTTATAAAATGATAAAAAAACTAAATAATTGCTTTTGGAAATACGTCAGAGGTATCAACAGTCATGAAATTTCCGAAAACAAATACGTTAAATGTATAAAAGTCATGACATTTCCTAATGCAATGGGTTACTGTTTTTTTTTGATGCAATATTTCCTAATGCAACAATTCTGATGCAACATTTCTGAGATTACTGGTTTTCTGATGCAACATTTCGGATGCAACAGTTTCTAAGCAACACTTTTAAAAATTTCAGGATCGCCGGAAATTGGAAGTTATGTTTTAGATATGTTGTTCATTTGCCTGAACTGCATATAGTTATACTGCTATAAATTTTATCGAACATTTCTTTTCAACTTCGACTGAATATTTCTTGAATGCCGTTGTAAAAGTGCGTTGAATAGTGGAACAGATTGCAGATGCTTGAAATACATGTGCTGTATATGTAACAAATCGATTTGTCCAAAACGTAGTGTTAAAGACATCGAACAGAGCAACACAACAATTGCCCAATCCAATGTTATGTCTGAAAAACTTCTTTCATGCGCAGAAGCTTTTATAAACCACATCAGTTATAACGTTCTACAAAGTAAAGTGAATGCTACAAACAATAATTTATGAAATTTCATCATTTATTTCACACGTTTCAGGATATTAAATTGGAATTACCATCAAGGAAATGTAGAAAATAGAAAATGATGAACAAGTAAGTAAACTTAAATCAGTTGACCTCATACTAGTAATAAGTTATAAAATGTTATATGTAGAATACATTTGTAAAATTTTGACTCTCCTTGCGAAGGGATCGGAACATATCACCATGGCCTTGTTTGCCGTAACTAAAGAAATCTAAATTAAAATTGAATATAATCTTGATTTCCAGAAAACGTACAGTGCCGATGGAGGTTTTACCGTGAGTATCACAAGCCCAGGAGTCAGCACTTCTGTGTTGACATGAGTTATAATTGATATGGTCATAATTATATATTAACTATATACAAAACTTTGACTGTTTCGAAATTCTAAGGATTTTCTACCCTAGGTAAAGATTACCTTCTCGGTATTTTGCAAAGCCTTTCGGAATTTCGAGTCTTTAATGCTCTTCAACTTCGTGTTTGATTTGGTCTTTTCAACTTTTTGATTCGAGCGTCACTAATGAGTCTTTTTGACGAAACGCGCGTCTGGCGTACAGAAGTTTAATCCTAATATTTATGATGAGTTTCTTGTCATCTTTTGTATTTAACATTTTACGGTGACTCGGTGACCGTGTGGTCTAAGTAGATAATACTGTAATAACTAGTCAGTCAACATCGAGGTTGCGAGTTCGAACCATGCTCGTGCGGGTGCACTCTGATCTTAATCAACTAGAATTGTGTTCCTATCGAAGGTCGGTGGTTTATTCCAGGCACTACAGTGTCCTCAACCTTTAAAACTGGCCGCCACGAAATCGCCCAATCGCGCTTTGAAGTGGCGTTAAAACACCAATAATCAATCAGTATGCACCATGTTTTACTGCCATCTCTAGCTTTGTACTGAATATGTTCAATACAGCTTCTGTACTTTGTACTCTACATCAAATATAAAGTAATTTGCATTTTTTTCAGGATCTCAATGCAGTTTGGTGACGATCAGTGATAATTTAAGCTACATTGTATGATTGTGGCCAGTATTACAAGGTATATCACTGGATTGAGCTCTCTGTCTAAGTAAAGTTTTAAGGTTATTTGCATTGAGCTCAATTTATTGTTATGCATATACATTTTGTATGGAATTAAGATTTGAAAACAGGCTATCTATATTTGCATGTACATGATATGAACTGTAACGTAAAATGATTGAAACATTTTGCATAATGTATATATAAATCTCTTTAACAACTTTCCACACATGGTACTACTGAAACAATTTACATCAATTGTTCAGGGAGATTAAAGTATTTTATTTCCATCTGAGAAATACGCTTTCCTTTAGTTGGCTGCCAAATAAGTATGGTCTTCCTCCGACCGGCAGTAAAACTCTCGCCAAAGTGGGGCGTCCGTTTGGCTATGCGAGATGTACAAATTTGGAGCCATGTCCGGTCAGAATGGGGACGTTAAATCCGATGCCTCGTGTAAAGAGAGTGCCACGCTCTTTGCACGTTAAGAACCCTGCAACAACTCTTTAGGGGTCCGTAGGTGACCTGTTGCAAGGCTAAATTTCTGTCCCTATCCAATATACCCTCATTTCCCGTGGCAGTCTAAATTTCTCCGATCTTAATCCCCGACGCTTTTATCACAGAACCTACCTATTGTTTTTATTGTTAATTTGTTCTCGTCCTCAATATGCATGAAATATTTGCCACTGGACGTTAAGCAACCAACAATCAATCAATCAATCTGAAGAGTCCCAAATACAAATTGTTATTCATTTAGACATCATATTTATGTAAATGGACGAAACTCACAAGCCAAATTGATTTCTAAAGTTATACGGACCCCATCACCAGTTGGTTGACCGCTATTTGATATCCGTTTCACAGATGATAACGGATATGTTCCTTATGTCGTAACTACAATCCCGTCCCTTTTCCCAAATGTGACCTACCTAATTAGACTTATGACCGGTTTTGTACTAACATGAGCAACACGACGGTTGCCACATGTGGAACAGGATCTGCTTACCCTTCCGAGCACCTGAGAATACCCCAGATTTTGGTGGGATTCGTATTGCTCAGTCTTTAATTTTCTATGTTTTGTTTTGTGTACTATTGTTTGTATGTTGGTCTTTTTCTTTTTAGCGTTGACAGTTTATTCTAAACTTCCGAGTTTAAATGTCCCTCTGGTATTTCGCCTCTCTTTTCTAAAATTTAATCACATGGTTTAACTTATTTGTTACGTCCAAAATTGTGGTAATAACAGTACTGTGCTTCTATCAGTATCACACTTTCCTTCAAGTAGATATAAGAAGATGTGGTATGAGTGCCAATGAGACAACTCTCCATCCAAGGTTCATTATTTATATATTTTTCACAAAATAAAATTGAATATGCATTTCAAATTCAGTCAAATACTATAGTCACAATATTAAATCTTAATGGTTCATATTTCCTTTTTCTTATAAAAATCTATCATCATGAACAAATAAATCAAAAATACAATTCTAGTAGTATTTATATTATATTTGAGAAAAACCTAATATTTCATATAATTTCAACCAGGCCTTGGGAGTTTGGGCAGACAATATTTCCAGACTCACAATACAAGTACAGTTTCTGCACCTACAATGTAAAGGATCCTGTGAGGTATTGTGATAAATTTTGATAAATCGTTCTGAAAACTTTACATATCCTTATTGTCTGACAACTACAACCAATATTGGCAGTATTTTTCATATTTGAAGGTACTTCAACAAATTTAATCTTTCGGTATCGATGAAATTTATAATGGTTGCAAGGGTCAAAATGTCTTCTGATTACTTGAAATTGTAAAGACCTCCTTAAGAATTTCTTTGCATATTTATTTAAAATACTGCAAGGATGATGCATCGAAAGCCTTAAACCAATTTGAGATGGTGTTACCAAACCAAATTCAAGATGACCGCTACCTATGAAAACACTTAAGCATAGAACTTTAAGAATCACCATTTACACAGCTTCATATCAGAAGTTCTCTTAGATATTTAAACATTATGTAACTGGGTGATCCTATATGATTATTTTCAATTTTGAATGTCAATACCATTCATAGTTGAACACAATAAAGAAACACAATAAATATCAACATACAGCTTCTCAAAAACCATACGGTAAAATTCAAACTATGCACAGTATATTCGACAGGGACAGAAATTAGCCTTGCAAAAGGCCACATACGGACCATTCAAAAAGTTGTTGCAAAAGAGAAAATAGCAAAATATCAAACGCAGAGGGAAATTAAAACGGAAAGTCCTTAATCAAATGGTAAAATCAAAACCTCAAATACGTCATTTAGATGCAAGGGTTCTTATCGTGCAGAGAGCGTATCTTTCATTGACCCTCAATACATAACGTCATCGTATCACAATTTCGTGTATGTATTTGTTTCATGTTTTGCCAACACTATCTCGAAGTCAGTTTGAAAATGTGTCCGAATACAGTAGAAAGATTTTGGCATTCTTAACAATAAAAATGAATTAAACACTTTCATCAAACAAAATGACGTCTATGTCTAGGTCAAATAACAGAATTTTGACGACATAACACACCTCTCTGATTTACTTCGAAAATATTTTAGACAGTAGTATAGATACATTTAAATCGTAAGATGTCAATTAACAGCGCTTTGTAGGCGTATCAGTAAACAACAAAATGAATGTGTAAATATTAATCAACGTTATAGAACCAAAGCATTATGAACAATACTGTGAAATTCAGTTACTCAATGAAAACATTGAATCATAGATATTTAATGACGTAAAGTTATTTAATGTTGATGAACAAACAATGGAGTAATCTATAATTAGTGTTGGTACGACGAAGCTAATATGTCGTTTTGCAGGAAGCATTTCTGTGTTTGCCAAATGAGATCACCCCAGTTTTTGGTGGGGTTCGTGTTTCTTAGCCTTTAGTTTTCTATGTTGTGTATTGTGTTCTATTATATTATGTCTGTTTGTCTTTTTCTTTTTTAGCCATGGCGTTGTCAGTTTATTTTCGATCTGAGTGTTTGACTGTCCCTCTGGTATCTTTTCGCCCCTCTTTCATAATTGATTCTTTGATTTTTGTATTGATTTATTTATTTTCAAAATCAAATGAAAAAAAAAATGTTTTGCAAGCCATCATAGGTATCGCGTATAGATTTGAAGCAAGTTAATTTTTATAATTCAATTTCACTTTACAATCAAACACAAAGATGACAGTTTTTTTTATTGCGATAATATAAAAAAATCGATTCCGCAGGAACACAAAAACAACAAATCAAGGGAAAAAGAGCGTACGCCAGAAATAACGATTTTACCCCCCACCTCCTCCTCTTTTTAGCGTACGCTTTATAAATGATAATTATAGACGAGCCCTTAAAAGGGTTATATCTTCGATTATTTCTCAGTTAAATACGTTTGTACTTGCTTGTTGTTTTTCGGATAAGTTCTATAATGGTAAATAATGGACTTTTTTTAAGAGTTATAGCCCTTGGAAATATTAAATTTATGGAAAGTGGCCTCGTTAGTGCTCTCAAGGGTACAATTTTTTTATAATAATATACAATAATTAATGACCTTGAAGGTCTGTTTGAAATTTTTAGTGTACAATAAAAAAAAACTTTTTTGGCCCCCACGCACGCTTTTATTTGAAAGGTTGTTTTTTTAATTATTGCCCCTGGATAGATGAAATATGTGCAACGCATCAACAATGGAACTCCATTCTTTTATTATGTTTAATTCATATTATAAGAAAGAAAATGAATGATTTCCCTCAGATGATCATCGTTTTTTTCAACAGAACTAATAGTAACTAAAAACCGCACAAAAAGGATCCGTCAACTAGTATTGATCACTTGAGAAGTATTGACCAGAGCGGTAAAACTGACGAATACAATGCAAAGGCTGTATTACTAACCAACCTTTCCTTCGTAGCTGGTTGGTGAATCTTGCACACTTTATATCATTAGTGTATTTGGCAGAAGCTTTTTATATGATTAAGAGATAATGTCTGAAGCAAATTTTCGAAAACGTATTAATTTTTTCATTTTCAGTAAATTCCTGATAGAACGGACATAGTTTTTTTTACAGTTTGAATTTAAAAACAGTCTGAGATTAAACGTTTTTGAAATAGATTGAAATGAAAGTTAGATAGATGCTAACTTTCAAGACCATGAAATAGCATCTAAAGAATTTTTTTTTTAATTTCAATTTGCACAAAACGAGTTTATTAAGAGACGCAGCAATCCTACATTCAGTCATCAGCCTTTCTGCTGTTCGCTCCTGTCTGGTCGGGTTCTTGTCTGACACATTCCCGGGCCATTTCCATTCTCAATTTTAGTTAAGTTTAGTCTTTCTTGTGCATCAATAAGGGCTGAATACAATACATTTTTTCTAACTAATTCTTCCTACCTTCAATAGATTTTAGTGCCAACCCTAAAATTAATTTTTATTTATAAGTAAGCACTTATGTATTCAAAAACTTTTGAAAATACACTTCTTTGCATAGCTAATGACCCAATTTTTTTAGCATCATCATGTTAGTAGAAAAACAGGTATTAATTTTAATGCCTAGCATCGTCAAATATTTGTGGAATTCTATGAAACTTAAACAGAAGTTTTTACTTTCCCCATATCTTACATGTTATACTGGAAAAATGGGCTTTTATTTTTTATGTAAACCTTTAGAAAGAGATCAAACAGTCTTAAGGTTAAATATTAAAAAATCAATAGTTTGAAACTGTCATTTTGTTACATGAAACTTTTATTATATATATATATATATATTCTGAAAAACCTATGTTGATACAATGGTATACGGAAACACATAGACATACATAATAACATTATAAGACATATGGTGAGGTAACATCAAATAGAGACTTCTTAAAGAGAAGAAAAATGCATAGGTTTGAAGGCTTACCTTTTATCAGAGAGAATCAATTTATTTTATTTATGATTCTAATGAACTTACACGACTTTTAAATTTTCATTGTTTTGAAAAATTCATAACACTTTAGAGTGTTAATGTTGGTACAGTATTTTTCGTCTATATATAAAATGAAGATTTGGTATGATTGCCAATGAGACAACTCGTCAACAAGAGACCAAATGACACAAAATTAAGAACTATAGGTCACCGTACGGCCTTCAACAATGAGCAAAGCCCATCCCGCATAGTCAGCTATAAAAGGCCCCGCAATGACAATGTTAAATAATTCAAACAAGAAAACTAACGGCCTAATTTATGTACAAAAGATGAAGGAAAAACAAATATGTAACACATAAACACAATAGACAACCACTGAATTACAGGCTCCTGACTTGGGACAGGCACATACATACAGAATGTGGTGGGATTAAACATGTTAGCGTGATCCTAACCCGCCCCTAACCTTGGACAGTGGTGTAACAGTACAACATAAGAACTATAAAAATCAGTTGAAAAAGTACATTCTTTCCTTTCTTCTGAAAAATATGTGCATTCTAAAATATAGTGAAATTCATCTTCAATTTCATTTCTATTACACAAGTTACATGTTCGATTTTCTCTGGGTATGTTTTTCCATCTACAAGATTTAATTGGAAGCTTGTGATTTACGTCTAAATTTACAAAGAGTGAAAACGTCTTTATCATCTATCTTGTTGAAATAGTTCTCGAAAGCAAAACTTTCTTTATAAATGCAAAAGTCCATATGAAAGAAAGACCACATTCATTAAAAATATTGGAAATATAATTCAGCCATGCAGATCTCCAAGTAGAATCATTTTCTAATTTCAGCAATAGCTTAAACACAATGTAGCATAGTTTTTCTTGTTTGCCTTTAACTATTAGTCTTATCCAATATGATATCATTCTGATTTTGATACCAATATTAAGAGGGTATCAGCCGAGTTCCCCATATATAACATAGTTAGGTGTAGTAGATTTTAAATGGAGAAGGAGTTTACAAAATTTTAAATGAACTTTTTCCAGGATGTCAATATTTTCATATCCCCATATTTCACAGCCATATAAAAGAATTGGTTTAACAAGTTTGTCAAAAAGATCAAGTTAACAAACAATTGAAAGATTATGTTTTTTTCCATTTCGTAAGGCATCGTACATTGCGTTAGTAGCCTTTTCTGCCAAATTAAGTTTACCCTTTTTAAAACTCCCAGTTCTAGAGAAATATACCCCTAAATAGTTAAAGTCTTTAACAATATCGATATTTGAGTTATTGTATTTAAATATTAAATTCTTTTGTAATCTTCCCTTTGTAAAAACTAATATCTTTGCTTTTTCCACATTCACCTTGAGTCCCCATATGTTACAATACATATCAAATTTATCCAGGGAGGCCTAGAGATCAGTCGCAGTTTCGGCAAGTATTGTCGTGTCATCAGCATAAAGTATAGCAAATAGATTCAGATAAATATCTAAATTTGTTTCAATGTCTTTGCTTATTGATTCTAGACCAATCACATTTTCTTGCATAGAAAATCTTCTTCGTAGCCATCTATATTAAAAATAAAAACCATGATAATATACAAAGTCATGTTTTTATTTTTTTTTGTTAAAATTTAGATAACTATTTCAAACCTTCTGGAAATTTTACAAAGCCTGGTCAGAAGCTTCTATGTCATTTGGTCTCTGGTGGAGAGTTGTCTAATTTGGCAATTATAACTCATCTTCTTATTTTGATATATAGACCTAATTGTGTTTTGGAATTGAACATTCCTCTTTTAAACTGACAGCATCAGTCTCAGGCAAGACAAAGGGTTGTGCGTAACCCTTAACCTTTTTTTTATATTTCTGAGAAATCTAATATATAAAACGAGGGAAGGGGTACATATTATTGCTATCACCCTTTGAAGAAATGTCATGCTTAAATTGCTTTAAATGTTCACAATTAAATACCACCTTTTAAATTTTGATAAATTTTATAATTTTGAAAAAAAATAAATAAATAAAAAGGGGCACCATACTCAGAGAAAACTTTTCATTCTGTACGAACATATCTCTTTCAATCATATATTTTCATTTATAATTAACAAATTTGTGTCAGAAATGCACATATAAAGGCAAGGTTTTAGCTTTTTTAAAGTTCAAAATGTTTGATTATTCATCTGTTTGGCAACCTAGATTTTTGTGAAAATGGACAATTTTGACTAAAATTATTTTGTCAAAGAAAAAAAAAAAACACACGGCTTTCTTTTTATTTTATGAATATATAAAATGTTGTCTTTCAAAATTTGCCAATGACATGTCATGGTATTGTTGGTCTTGGGAGATAAACAGATTTAAAATTTAGGAATTTTAGAAATTTTTCATTTTCGAATTTTAACACATTTTAAATGGTTGCTATGGAATCAAACTATTTAATTAATTCAAAATTTTAATGTTTTAGAATAGGGTTTTGTTTGTTAATAATAAAAACCCTTATTGTTTTGTTGATTAACTTAACTTCCATGGGACTTTAAATTCCTTTTTCTCAATTTTCAAAAGCGTCTTTTTCACCTTTTCAGGCAAAATGTTGTTTTGACGGTTACCATTGCAACGGGCATCATACAGGAAAAATAAAGACAGAATTTTACTTATCTACCGAAATTCTTATGATATAGGTAAAAAAATTTACTACTGTGACATGTCATGAATCACCCTCTGTATGATTTTTACAAAGACAGATACTTAACTTCTTAGCGATGTTACTACTAAGACCTTAAACATAAGCATTGAATTAATATTAGTACATCATAAACCATCTATACGGACGGCCCTCTTTAGCAAGCGTCGAAAAAAGACCAAGGGACATTTACCTCAGTCAAACTATATTGGTTTTAACCAAATATAAATGAACTGGAAACAATTCTAACCAATCAGATTAGATCAGATTAGTCAAAGAAGGAAATTTATGAAAATAATACACACTCATTTACCCTTTTGTCGATATTGAAAAATCTTAATTTTACTGTAATATCCATAAGTGATGTGCACTTGACGGAACCAGTGAACCTCGAAAAAATAACTGATCCAGGATGAAATATATATAATAACTATTAGTTTTAGGTGAATGTATCGTAACAAACCATTTAAAACGTAAAGTTAAAGTTATACATATATAAAGTCTCCGTCAAACTGAAATGTATGTTGTAAGAAACCCTTTCAATACTAGTATAAAGTCGCTGATAAATATTTCTGTGAGGGCTCAACCCGAACAACCCCTGCCCCTTTTATAGTCTGTGGTGTGAGGCGGTACATAAGAATTGTAATAACTTCGAAAGCTGAAAATAAAACAATAGACAGAAAGAACCAATATAACAGTATTCGCAGTAGCTGAAAGCTAATTCAAATTGAATACAAGTGTATTTTACAAAATTGTCAGATTTCATTATTTCGTTTGAATGCAGCTAACATATAAGGATCACAACATTGGACCAATCTTAAAATTGCTATTTTGAACAAACAACACACAACACTTCTGTGTCTTGTTTATATGGCGGACATTTCAATGACCCGCAGACTGATTTTACGGGATAAAATAAAATTCCATTTTCATCCTTTGAATCGTCACTTATGGGCGAGTTCGGATGGGACCCGAGATTGATCTCGGGTTACCTGGTTCTATCTGAACCACAAGGGTATGTGCTAAAAATAGTAACAATGACGAAATTGAACTATTGAACTCGCTGCTCTTCAAAACCTAGGTCGACCCCGTGTTAGAAGAGATCCAAGATGGCGTCAGGTGGGCAAGAGTCAGATATGTAAGTTTAAATTTTGATAATTTACGATTTTAATTTGATTAAAATACTAATATTGTTCGATTTTAATTGTTTCTCATAATACCCTTTTTATGATTTGGCGTTTAAATAGCTCGCATAACCCCGTGTTTTCGAGCTTGTCAAACAATATATTTCATTTCAGCTGAATGCACATTATAATATAAACAGGACATTGCAATCTTGTCAATAAAAGTCTGTAAACGATTTTAATATATTAACAGACTTTTATTGTTTAGATGTCAATGTCCTGTAATTTTAAATATATGACATATATTTTTTTGGACATTATACAGTTATAATTATCCAGCAGTGGCGGGTCCAGAATTTTTATAAGGGAGGGGCACTGACCTAAGGGATGGGGGCGCTCCAGTCATGTTCCAGTGATTCCCTATATAATCAACCATATAATATTCCCACGTAAGGGGCCCTGGATCTGATTTTGATATTAATCAAATTTCTATGTCTATGCCTCTCCTTATTGGTATAATATGCAATTATATGTGTGTCTTTTTGCATATACGCCCTTTTCTCCCTTTACATCAAATGTTGCATCTAATTACAAGGGTACCTGTGGAGAAGGGGTATATACATTATCAATAATTATTTCCTCAGTCAAACTCAGTAATTGATCAAATAATTAAAAAACCATGATGAGGCTCAATTATAATATGACAATTTTGAATTTATTGATATAATTCCTTCTTTTTGCAGGGTAACTGTGTTGCTAAAAACAGAAAAAGGAGTGATTAGAACCAAAACAGTCAATTAGCAGCAATTGTTCTTGATCCAAATGGGGTATGTATATGCCCTACATTACATGTAGTCATTATGTCTGTCCGTCCTTCAGCATTTCTTATGTGTTATAATAACTGAACTTGCTTTGATTTTAAATAAGATTAAGGGCAAGCTTAATAAAAGTTGTTGTTCTTCAAACCATGATTCAAACTCAGGGTTTATAGGTAGGTAGGTAGGAAAACAATTGTACATTTTAAAAGTTAACAAAATATACCAAAAAGTCACACCGACATGTACAATGTATATAAAAATAAAATACATCATTTGACAAAAAAAAGTGCAGCTCTGGAGTTTATATGGGATTTTTTCAATGAATATTCAATGTGAGATATTTTCTTTATAACAGATTGTAAACTTAAAAATACATGAAGGTCTTCAATACATGAACATCCATTTTATGCCCCATCTACGATAGTAGTAGGGCATTATATTTTCTGGTCTGTGCGTCCGTTCGTTCCTTCGTCTGTCCATCCGTTCGTCCGTCTGTCCTGCTTCATGTTAAAGTTTTTGGTCAAGGTAGTTTTGATGAAGTTGAATTTCAATCAACTTGAAACTTAGTACACATGTTTCCTATGATATGATCTTTCTCATTTAAATGCCAAATTAGATTTTAGACCCCAATTTCACAGTCCTCTCAGCGTAGAAAATGATAGTGCGAGAGGGGCATCCGTGTACTGTGGACACATTCTTGTTTTTAAATATGTTAAACAACCTTGACTAACATTGAAGAAGGTTTTACATTACTGTAATTGGTAGATACATGTACCAGTATTAATAACGAGTAAAATTTGACAAATCATGTTCTTTACAAATAAAGTCATCATAAATTTTGCTGTTAATAATTACATTTATTTTGACCACTTTACTTAATATTATTTTATGGTTTTAGATCCAAAAACCAAACAATAGATAAAAGATGCTGTCATCAAGCAGATGGATAATGAAAGCAAGGAATGCAACAATAACATACTGTCAGCACCATCAAGCAGTGGTTCTACTAACACCTTGAACATACAACCAGGACCTTCAAACAGTGATTCCAATCCCAATTTAAACACACAATCAGTCAGGACCAGCACCCAAAAGTTAAACACACAATCAGGATCATCACAGGTACACACTTTAGACTTTAACTTTACACATGATGATCATACTAGATGTTTTCTGGTGAATATTCATCTGAATATTTAAGCGATTGCAGTCTAAGTGCTTTAAATGAAGGCAGCACACAAAGAATACATACTTCATCAACGATGTCTTTAAATCATTCAGATTTCAGTGAAGTTTTATACAAAAACTTCAGGAAGTGGAAAATGAAAGAACTGTAAGGAGGAAAAAACATGACAAAAAATTACAGAAAATTAAGAGAAAGAAGCAAGAAAGGTCACAGTCAACAGGAAAATACTAATTTCAATTTTTATGTTTACAGGTTTATATTTGGAAAGAAGAAGAAGATAAATTGTTACTAGAACTACGACTAGGAGAAGACAATTGCTTCAATTCAGCAAAGAACCATGAAACTCTATGGAATAAAATTACACAAGAAATGAATGCACAAAAGTAAATGTAACAAAAGCTCAAATTATTAACAAATGGAAGACAATGAAAAAAAGTACAAAGAAGTTATTGATCAAAATGGTAAAACTGGTAACTCTAAAACATCATGGAAATACTATGATATTTTCAATAATACTTATGGTAATAGAGCTGGAACGCAAGCATCAATCACTTATGACAGTGACGGCAAGCAAAACTACGAATCATTGATAAAAGAAAGAACAGAATAAGAAGGAAGACTGTAAAAAAAGGAGAAACACTGTGATACGACAAAAGCTGGATCAAGTAAGAGAAAATCTGAGATAGGAACAATGTCTGATACAGTTGAAGCTCAAAATGATAAGCTATTATCAGTTTTGAACAGGCAGCATAAACAAAAGATGAGAAAAATGGACAAGTTTTACAAATATTTGAAAAGAGTGTTACGGAAAGGCCAAACAAACCCAGTGCTGATGGAGAATAAAGGACAAAACATCAATTAAACAAAATTATTAAGATTTAGCAATAGATAGTTTTGTGAAGTTCTGATGACAATTTCTTTTTTTTATTTTAATATTTGAAATGTATTTATTTCTTACCTTTGTCAGCAATTAGCTCACATTTATTATGTCTTTTATTATACATTGAATTTACTTTTTTCCACATTTCATCTACAAAACATTTGTATATTTTTCAAATCCTTTTTTAAAATTTGAAGGACTATCTTGCTATTGTATCTTGCACAAAAATGCAATTTTATCCATAAAAGAACATGCCTGCAGTAATGTCCCTGTAAAGTAAAATTGACATAAATCATCCCAGTCAATCAATTAAAATTACTTCTGTTAACATATATCTTCTCATGGGTTAAATTAGAAAAAAATACACTCTGAAACTGTATTTTAACTTGACATGCTTGATATGAAATCAGTTGGAAAGATTTTTATTCTTAGGTTAGAGATACATGAACCATTGCAGTCTCTTGTTATTATTGTTATATTGTTCAAATGCTTGTGATTTTTACATATTTTGTTATTTTATATACAAGTACATGTATTTATATATTTTTTAATTATTTTTACATTCACCAAGTTATGGTTGAACTGTTCAATAAAATTTATTGGTTTACTTGTTTGTGTCCTTTTCAATCAGGATGTCAGCATCAGAAAATCCATTCTAATTGATTATATATTTTTTTAATAATCCCAGAACCAACAGAGCTAATAATGTAAATATTGAAATGAATCTTTATCTGTTGCAGAAAGGAAATTTAATGACTGTCATTTGGTGACAATTGCTCATAACATGTTCTAGAGGCTGATAATGTTTTCTGTGTGTTGATGATCTCACTGCAACTGCCATGATGAAGAACAGTAATGGAATCATTGTTGTTTTGTATTGTGCTTTTATGTTTGGTTTTCTTTCAAGGTCATGTCCACCATATCCTTTCTTACACATTAAAATATTCATTACAAACTTGACAGTGATAAAATCAAGTATTCCAACATGGTAAATATAAAAAGAAGATTTGGTGTAATTGCCAATGAGACAACTCTTCACAAGAGACCAAATGACACAGAAATTAACAACTATAGGTCACCGTACGGCCTTCAACAATGAGCAAAGCCCATACCGCATAGTCAGCTATAAAAGGCCCCGAAATGACAAATGTAAAACAATTCAAACGAGAAAACTAACGGCCCAATTAATGTACAAATAATGGAAAGCATTTCCTGTGCCATTTATAAACTATCTTGATACTAAAAACAACAATAAAACGTGAGTTGTATCCACACACTCATAGACCTTAAAATTTTGATGACATTAGCCCAATTTTACAAGCAAATACAAATCACATTGTCTACTGGTCTGTCTGTGTATCAATTTAATAAACCAAACTTTTCATAAACCGCTGCATTGATTTTAATGAAACTTTACACAGATATAAGTACAACAAGATATGCATGCTGATCAATACACTCAAAGGAAGGTAATTGGACTCAAATTTTCTATTAATAAATTGTATTAACATAACCTCTCAAACAATTGGATTGATTTCCATGAAACTATACACAAAAACATCACCATATGAAAAAGCTCTCCGAAGCCATCACAGAAGTAATTGGATTTTATATACATTAAATATGTTCCAAGCAGAGATTATTCATTTGTACATCTAGCAAAAATCAGTTGGGCAATACAAAATTACTGGAAAATGTGTCTATTTTAATAGCAAAATTTGTCTAAGAAAGATTGTTCATCAGCTGCTGGCGGCGTTCTAGTCCGGTTTGAGCAATATACTGAAGATATTTGCATAACGATTTGGGTCATCATCTGGTTCTTCCATAAAACGTTCGATGTTGTCATTTTAACAACACATAGATTATGCAGAATGCATGCAGATATAATATTCTGAATAATGTCTAACAGTAAGTGTAAGGAGATTTCCGAAGTCTCCGAAATCTTCCCTTCAGGAGACCAATACATCTTTCAACAATCTGTCTAGAAGACGAAAGCGCTCTGTTAAATCTAAGCTGACCTTGATTTAAGCGTCCATTGTCTCGAAATGGTGTAATGATCCATTCACGTAATAGATATGCACTGTCGGCTAACAAATACATATCTTGAGCTATCTTATTACTATTTTCGCCGAGATTATACAAGGAAGAATTTCTAAGAACCCGCGCATCATGTGTTATCTTGGCCAACCTGTGAAGGCATGTCGAATCAGCATTCTGTTGTCTGAAACTATCTGAAAAATGTTGAGAAAAAATGTTTTATTGTAAAATTATATAAAATAACTCTTGACCATAAAACAATCAGCAGCTATAAAAAAATTAGATATAAATAGGAAGATGTGGTAGCAGTGCCAATGACACAACTCTCCATCAAAGACACAGTGGAGTAAAAGTAATCATGCTATAAAAGACCCACAAAAATACCAGTGTAAAACAATTCAAACAGGAAAACTAACGGCCAGGCCTCTACAATAACTCTTTCTTCAACTTGCCCAATAGGACAAGTACATATCAAAACTTACTTGTCCGAATGGAATTGTAACTTGTCCAAAAAAAAATCTTAGCATTAACCTTTTTGCATTTTAAGTTGATTCAATGAACAAAATGAATTAAAATAATAAAACAGAATTTGATTTACATATCTACATATCCTTTTCAAAATATGAGTCGAAAAACAACTGAATTTAGTCATGTCACAGGACTTAGGTTATAGTTTTCATCAATGCCAATGTCTCATCAGACTGTGCACATGAGGCACAGTCTGGTAGGCCTGTCATTTGCACCTGATAAAGTCCAAAGCAGAAGCCATGATCAATGAATTTATTGCTGGTCTTTTCCTTAATCTTCTGTTTTTAAGTAATTTATTTACAGACAAAAGCCATTTTTAGATACTATTTGAAAAGAAATCACCTGATGATTCATTAATAAAAAACATGGTGTAAGTCTCAATTTGATAGACAATTTTATTGCTTACATCCAATTCTTTTGAACTTTTGTGGATAGTTGTCTCATTGTCAATCATACCACATACTGTCAGTCTATACTCAGACTGACACTCATTTGGTTTATATTCTGGTCTTTTATGTTGATAAAATATTGATTATTATGATTAAAGCCTTACTGAAATCAGCTTTGTTTTAATATATTAAAATGTTTATTCAAAGGTAGCTATTGTGCCGGCTCTAGCAAAATAGCGATCTATATAGAGTTTTGCTATTTTGCCAGTCTAAATTAAGATTTCCAGTATATAAATTAAGAATAGAAAAAAAATATAGAAAAATACACTTAAATAAGAATATCTCTAAACAAATATGTCTTCTTCAAAACATTTATACAAAGTCTCTGAAAAGAATGTATTTTTAAAACACTTTTAAAAAGCATAAATATTAAAATTAATATTTAAAAAATATATATGTAATACACATTAAGCAAAGCATGCAAACCCATGTACAAAAATCAACATTCTGATTAAAACTTTAAATAAAAATATCCTATTAGTTTTGAAATAAAAGTAACATTCAACAATCTCAAAATATTTTACAAGTGTTACAAAACCAGTGCTTTGCTTTTGTGCATTCTTTAGTCTTGCACAAGAAAGATTCTGTCTGCAAGACATGAACTGCACATAACACTTGTTTCTTTTGCGTCTGCATCACTTTTGCAAAATTGCAGATATACAAATTTAATTCAACTTTCATACAATAAATGCTGTCGATAGATTTCCATGAATCTTCTGTTCAATATTTCTTTATTAATCTTATATCAACTAGTTTGTCTAGACATGAACTTGAAACCATTTCAGGGCGAGTTTCTACGTGTTCATCATCTATCACCAGATCAACCGCTGACTTTGCTATTTCTTTTCCCACAAACCATGCTAATGTAATCACTTCAGTCTCTTTAGACGCTTTTGAAAAATGCTACAAAATATCCGATTTGTGTATAAATCATTTCAATAACATTTTTATTTCATATAGTCTGATTAAAATCTGAAATTAGACCGGCAAAATAGCAAAACTCTATATAGATCGCTATTTTGCCGGAGCCGCCAAAATAGCCACTGCCTTATTCAAATGCAATCAAGTATTGTTGTGTCTACATATGGTCAATAGTTTCTTCCTTTTATTTCAAAAATATTTTGTTCAAAAATTTATCATATTCATTATAAAGCAACAGAAATGGGTAGGAAACGAGGTACTGGTTTGTCTTGGTCCCGAAATGTCTCCTATGGTACCGAACAGAACTGTCTATTTAACATGGAGTCAATTCGTTTCGTGCCGGTGCCGAACTGTCTTGTTCTCAAAAGCACTTCACTGATTCCGACTGATTTCCGAGAATAGTATGCGTTTTATCTGTTATAAAGTATCTGACAAAGAACCAGTTTTGAATTATCGATCGCAAGTAAACATGTCAAATTAATATTTGTTTTATCTTGTTTTTGTTTATTACTTTAATCATCAAAGTTGGATTGAATTTATTTTGTACAGAATGATTTTACTTGTCCCGTCGGCTTTTACTTGTCCGACCTTTTTTGCTCTGGTACCGGACAATCGGACAAGCGTTATTGTCGAGCCCTGGTAACGGTATTATATATATACAAAACGAGAAACGAAAATCAACTTATATGAACTACACCAACAAACGACCACTTAACAACATGCTATCTTTATATTACTGAGTGGGTTTTGGTCTGATCAAGTATTCAAGAGGTCTTACATGTAGTCAAGAAATGTATCATAAATTGAACAGAAACATACTTCGTTCATATAACAAAATGTATATATAGTATACATTTTGCTCATTATAGAAGGCTTCATAGTAAATGTGGAACGGAGAACATCAATCAAAGTTTAAGATATGTTTCAATACAATAATGTATAAATATGTGTCAGGTTTTGTCCATTTGCATTATGTCCATTTCCTTTTATGTACATATTTGTGTTTACTAACTTGTAACTGTACTGAAGGAAACCCTTTTCTGTTAATGTAGTCTACATCACCACCTATCGCACCAGAAATCCTGATGTGAGTGCCGTCAAGAGCACCTATAACACCTGGTAATTGTGATTGTAGCTGGAACTGGACAGTTATGTCTTGCTGTTCTTGGTGATCTGGCCATGATATCAGCTGAAATAAAGATATGCTATTGTATTAGCCATTAATTTTGGTTGACTTTCCGCTTTGATCATGTCATATTGTGACTTTTAAGCGTCAAAAGGCTTTTAAAGGCTACATCTGACCAACTGTTCTCTATTAGACGTAAATGCATTTGACTATTTTTACTAATAATACATGTAAAACATCATTTATTTAGTACACCAAGTAAACTGTTCCAACTATTGTTTCTTGATATCCCTTTTGTCGTGCTGCGATTCTCGATCCATTCCGTCGGCGTCGTTGTCGGCTGTGGTTAAAGTTTTTGAAATTTAAATATCATTAAGAAACTATACTGGATTTTTACAAAAGTTGGACAGGAGCTAGTTTATGATTAAAGATAGTATCTTCTGGATAGTATCCAGAAGAAAATTTTGCACCCGCGTTGTTCATATTTTACTTGTAAAAACTTACTTTTCTCCAGGTTAACATGTTATATAGTCTGCAATTAAAGTTTCTTTAACATTTATTACTTTCTTAAACAGTCCTGAATTTTACCAGACTTGAACAGAAGTATCTTTTTATGATCCATTGATAACACGAAGAGAAGAATTTTGAAAATAATTATAATAAAACTTCTGTATTTTACTGAGGTTTTCTTAAGTTAAATTTTGCAGTCAATAAGCTGAAATTATCAGAAACATATACAATTTATGTGTATTCCAATATTTACGCTGAAAACAAAGACAACAGTGAAAGTAGACGAAAAACTGGGTTGCGCGGAACCCTTACGATGCTTTTAAGATATGACAAATGTTAAAATTACGAACGTGAAAGGGCTTTATAGCCAGTCAAGGTCGTTAAAAACCCCGTAGTAGTATTAAGATTGGTACATTTATTTTAATGTCAAATATATTTTTAAAGCAAAGTGGATTCGATTTATTCGTCATGTTTCAAATTAAGAAAAAATCTGTGAATAACTGCAGCATTTTTGTATGTTTAACATGGTAGCATTCAAAGTCCGTCCTATTCCTTTTCCATTTAATAACGTAAAAAATTAAAGCACGACAACTGGACTCAAGCAAGGAGGGGCTTCGGTGAAAAAATGTTTTCATATTCATATGCGGGAAAAAGTTTTGACGGTGAAATAAACCCCAGTAAAGGCGATAAGATATGATTTTGGTTTTCATTTCGAAAACTATTTCTGACAAAAAAAGTCCTCACACCTGGCTTTCCAAAAATTGCTTTATGCAGTTGTGTGAAAAAATACTAACATGCCCCATAACATTATTTATTGTTGCTGATACTCTTCGCAAATGGACACTTGATTTTGCTAAACCAAAGTAATGCCCAACTTCTCTCATTGACTCCTGGTTCGCCAAATAGCACAAGAAAACTAAAGCTGCTTAGTTGGTGTTGTTTGCTCAACACCGCCACCATAAGTTCTTATCAGATCTGGGGTTATGCGTTCTAAAATTTCGTTAAACACTTCGCGACCAATACGGTAATGAGTGGCGAAATCTTCCTCTAAAATTGTGGGATAATGTTTTCAACATATCCATGTATTTTGGGCTATGTTCTCCGTTCTGTGCTTTAAAGTGACATTATTAGCATTTGTAATGAATTTTATTGTGCGATACAACAATATTATTTTCAGTATCATCAACAATGAAATCATTCATAAAAGTAAATAAAACAAGTGTATTGTCAGCCGAGAGTTACTCGAGATCGAAAAATGCGTTCAAATGGAAAGTTGCGCGCTTCATAATTTAGAATAGTATGATGTCATGGAACCGACCCGAGAGTTCCAAAGAGTCCCATCCGAACTCGGCCTATAGCTTCAGCATCATTATCTACGCATGCGTATTCTGATGAAGCGGAGTGGTCATACTTTCCTGCCATTAAAATTCCACTGTATTCTTTTGTCCATCCTTTGTAACAGGTATATCTTCCTGAAATATTTAACACAAAGAGGTTTATTGTCTTAGTTCAAATTAGCACATATATTATTGTCCCTTGCGCAATATGCGGTGCGATGCACAGCCGTCTATCCGAACGTCCGTTCTAACACATACAATTATTGCCAGTTTTTATGAAATAAATATCGACAGTTTATATAAACAATGTTTCAGATAAATTCAAAACTATGGGCTGAAGCAATAATCTGTCAAGTAGTTTTGCCTCTCGGAATTGAGATAGAATTACATTGCAGTGCAAGCGCTCCAAAGCCAAGACAACTTATCAGACAATAGTTTCAAGTTAAAAAGGTATAAATGTTAAGTGATACCTAATAGCGAATATATATATTTGTCTTTTAAAATACAGCTGTCAAACAAGGATCGTAATGGTGATACATGTATGTGGATAAATTTATTTGTCCAAGAGCTTAATGGACAACGCGTCACCCCTACAATGTCTTTCAAATGTACTATTGAAAAAAAGATGGCGTAATGGGAAGATAATTTTGACGAAGAATCATGACTGTATAAAGAGTTTTAAAGTTTAATTATTAATCATAAGAACAATCAGTTATGATTCTTACAAAAACCTTTCAGAGACCCATTAAGTTATATCCTGTAAATATAGGAATAAAGTTGCTTCTTGACCATTCCTTCATAACTGAAATGAAAATCCTGTATTTCTGACTGTATTAAATATTTTACCTGGTATTATTATTGATGCCATTTTGCCTTTTGCTAAACATACTGCACATGCAGCGTCTCGATTTTCTATCCCAGATCTCATTCCTTGAGGCTGGTTATAATTACCAATTTGGTATTCTGCTCCATATATCAAATCGTAATCACAGTGGGGTTTCAGCGGCTGTGCAACATCCGGGTCGTTAGGTAAACAAACATAGTTCACGCTTGCCCCTGTATGTGCGTAGTGACCTCCACCTACTTGACCTGATGACAAAATAATTATTAATATATGAGAGTGGATTGGGTTATCCATTTCGATACTCTTAAATTTTTTGGGCTATTTTTCTTTATTCTTTATTAATTTTGCCTGTTTTTCTCTATTCTATATATATATTTGTTAGCACCTTATTATTCTCTATTCTTAATATTTATGCAGGTTGATATTCTCTTTCTTATTTATGTCGCCTATTTTTCTTTATTTTATCTCTATTTTGCATATTTTTCTGCTCTTTTGCTCGTTATTATCTATTCTGTAAATGCATCCAGACCATCTAATATAGTTTGTTCTTTTGTTGCGACCTAAATATTACAAACATATTTTAAAATTTATTATCATGAATAAAGGTGCGAGTTATAAATCAATGAGACAGTAAATCAATGTAAAAGTTAACCCAATATACATTGATTTAACCCTATATCGGTTAATTTATTCCAATACGGATTGATTTGTAATGATCAACATATTTTGTTAATAGGATGAACATTTCTAGGATTACAATTATTATAAAGATTTACCTGTAGTGAATACAATAATAAAAATTAAAAAAAAAAGATTTACCTGAATAAATTGTTTCTGTATTAGATCCGTCGCATAGTTTCTTACCCCATCTAATGTATGTCACACCTGTAAATATATATTACGTGGAGCACAGGTATTTTTTTAACAGATATTCATTTTAAATCAGTAGTTTTGGGTAATAACTTTTAATTCTTTAAAAGCAGTACAATACTTTAATGGAAAAACACAAGATCTAATGACAAAGGGGACATCTGCCGTCTAATTAGTTATAAAAGTACCAGGATTATAATTTAATACGCCAGACGCGCGTTTCGTCTACATAAGACTCATCAGTGACGCTCAGATAAAAATAGTTATAAAGCCAGATAAGTACAAAGTTGAAGAGCACTTGTTCAACGTATACAAATTAACAATATATGTTTGAAAACAAATTATTTCATAATAACACATTGTATTTACCTGATTTGAGTTAAATAAACTCATCATAGATACCAGGATTACAAAGGCCAAATAAAGCACGAAGTTGAAGAGCATTGAGGACCAAAATTCCTAAAAGTTTTGCCAAATACAGCTAAGGTAATCTATTCCTGAGGTAGAAAAGCCTTAGTATTTCAAAAATTCAAAAGTTTTGTAAACAGTTAAATATTTTATTTCAATTACCTGTCACATCATGCCTCGTCGAAATGTCCACCATTTTTATTTCATTTTTGTATACGTATATAGCCGTTATTATTACGACCATAGCATATGTGTTAATAAATACTGGTGTGTAGTCCATATCTATAAAGTGTATGTTTCTTTTAAATTCCTAGCCTTTATCATATGTAATTCAAGCAAAGTTGTTAACGTAACATATAAAGTGTGACGGACAACTTTGGCTTACAACATTGGACCAATGATATATAAAAATATTTTGATAAAAATACTATAATGTACAATGCATCTCAATCGGCAATCCTCGGTGACTCCGCTACTGCACGGAATCGGCCGAGTTGTGACGAATGCAATGCATTTTGCCTTATCTGTACAGATGTCGTTAACATTTTTTTGAGTTATTTCATGTTTAATTACCTGTTCCATCATGCGTGGTCGAGATGTCCGCTATTCTTCGTTCATTTTATATACGTATACACCAATAAGTAAAACGAACATAGCATTAATAAATACTGGTGTGTACTCCATGTCTAAAGGGTATATACTTTTTCGTGAATAATCCAGGTATTTGATTACGTGATATGAAACTAAGAATAAGGTAGCAAAATGAAAAGTTCATGCGACATTAATATGTAGTCGGGTATGACGGTAAACATTAATTCTATAATTAAATAGTATAGCGTATGTAGACGACATTGTTTAATGATATTGTGTATCCTGCTAACTTATCTTAGTAAAACAAAATCGACTCATTAAAACAAACTTGTGATATGCACTGTATAATAATCGTATTCTGGAATTAAGCAGTTCTGATTTGCAATAACATTTTCTATTACCAGAATCTTTTCATAAACTGTCGATTTGCAGGGTATTCACTTTTGTGGATTTAGTGGGTAAAATAAACCACAAATCGTCTAAGCAGTACAAAATTTAGCAAGTAAATAACATTGACTGAATGATTAAACATTGCTTAATTATTTATGTTTTCAGTGTTTTAAGAGCTGTTCAGATCAAAATGGCCTATACAGTTTACTTATATTTCCTATCATGATAGAGGGTTGCTGCTCAAAAGGAAGCTATTAAACCAAGAGTTCCAAATGGTGAATTTGAAATCATCCCTTCGTAAATTTTAGGACGCCATCACGAATTGGTTGACCGTTATGGAATATCCGTTTCACAGATGATAGCGGATATGTTCCTAATGTCGTAATTACAATCCTGTCGTCAAAAAGAGGGGATGTGAGGATTGATAACAGAAATTTAAATGTTTGCCTCTGAAATTGCAATCCCTTTAATTATGTTTGAATTTTGTTGACTTCATCTGTCTTTACAAAGTAAAAAAAGTGAATTCTACTCATCCTTGGCTAATTTTCATCAGAAAAGCTTTTTGTTCTACATTTAGTTAATAATGTGTAAGTGATTTTTGTCCATTCAAATAACAGAAAATACTTTCCTAAGGAAACGTAAAATTTATCATTATGAATAGTTTGTCATGCATTTGCTTGCGATTAGATTAAAAGGATATCCGTGTACTTTAAAATATCTATACAAGCAAACAGGATTTAAGTCAATAATGCTAAAGTGATTTTTATTTGATAACATAAAACGACTTTATATGTTAAGAAGAATCAGAAAGTGTCATCGTTTCAGAAATTATTTGGCGTGGTTTAGTTCATAAACATCCGTGTAGTTTAAATGATACATTATAAACGAAACCGGTTCGGTCTTAATTTTGAAATATTAAAATAACAAGATGTGGTATAATTGCCCATGAGACAACTCTCCACCCGAGACCAAATGACATAGAAGTTAACACCTATAGGTCACCGTACGGCCTTCAACAATGAGTGAACCCCATACCGCATAGTCAGCTATAAAAGGGCTCGAAATGACAAATGTAAAACAATTAAAAAGAGAAAACTAGCGGCCTGATTTATGTAAAAATGACCGAAATACAAATATGATATACAGCAACAAACGACAACCACTGAATTACAGGCTCCTGACTTGGGACAGGCACATACAGAATATGGCGGGGTTAAACATGTAAGCGAGCGCCCCCTCCCCCTTACCTGGGACAATGGCGTAACTGTACAACACATTAACAAACTATACGAATAAGTTGAAAGGTTTAAGTTAAATAAAAACAATTATTTCAAATTCATTTACTAACTTCATTTACCTTTATTTAAAAGAAGGCGGGAATTATACCAAGGCGGCAACAAAAATAAAAACGCATGTCGACGAAAAAGACATTTCCATGGTCAAAATTATAACGACAAAAAGACATACCGAGAAGAAAGGTTTAGCAAATTAACCCAACCAAAAACTGACCCCATATGGTCATCTCTTGGTCTTCCGACCCTTATTTAAACCTTTGCCGAAGTGGAACATCCGTTTGGTTATGCAGGGTGTATGAAATCACAGCAACGTCCCGTCAAAATGGAGACGTTGCATCCGATACCTAGAGAGTGCCACGATCTTTGCACGTTACGAACCCTTCTAACAACTATTTGAGTGTCCGAAGGTAGCCTGTTGCAAGACAGTCTAAAACGCAACGTCTTCATGGCTACAATGTCTTAGATACTCTAGTTTCCTGGCCTCCGTATTACACCATATGAACAAATAGTTATCAAAGGTACAAGGATAATAATTTAATACGTCAGACGCGCGTTTCGTCTACATAAGACTCATCAGTGACGCTTAGATCAAAGTAATTATAAAGCCAAACAAGTACAAAGTTGAAGAGCATTGATGATCCAAAATTACAAAATGTTGTGCCAAATAGGGCTAAGGTAATCTATTCCTGGGATAAGAAAATCCTTAGTTTTTCGAAAATTTAAAGTTTTGTCAACAGGAAATGTATTTAAATGCCCATATAATAGATATTCATGTCAACACCGAAGTGCTGACTACTTGGCTGGTGATACTCGAAGACGAATCGTCCACCAGCAGTGGTATCGACCCAGTGGTGTAAATAGTTATAAAAGGTACCAGTATTATAACTTAATACGCCAGACGCGCGTTTCGTCTACATAAGACTCATCAGTGATGCTCAGATCAAAATAGTTATAAAGCCAAACAAGTACAAAGTTGAAGAGCATTGATGACCCAAAATTCCAAAATGTTGAACCAAATAGTTCTACGGTAATCTACTCCTGGGATAAGAAAATCCTTATTTTTTGACAAAATTGAAGTTTTGTCAATAGGAAATTTATTAAAATGATCATATAATAGATATTCATGTCAACACCGAAGTGCTGACTACTGGGCTGGTGATACCCTCGGGGACGAAACGTACACCAGCAGTGGCATGGTCCCAGTGGTGTAAATAAGCTACATTGAAAACGTTGATTGCACTTGGTAGTATTTTGTATGTATTAAAATAACCTAATCGAATCTCCAAATTCATAAGGAAGATACAACATGTACAAGTCAGCGCAATAATGTGATGGAATCGCACGAACTCCCAAAGGACTTTGAACCTTTGGATACACCAAACCAATTACTTCATATCTGAGAAAAATGTAAATACATGCCCTCAATTTTAGAATTCATTCATACATTTTTTATTATTCAAAAGTCAATATATGTGCTCTACAAGGATCACCAGTCCTTAACCTTTCATTTGATACCTTAATTACTTACTATTTTGTTTTAAGGTAGATTCATGGTATACCGCCATCTCATAGACATTTTTATGCACACAAATATGTTTTTCATGAACAATCTAACCAAATTTAGGCAATTTTCAACGAGACATGGCATGAAAAATAGCACGGTGACCCATACTTTTATTATATTTTGAAAAAGCATAGTAAAATCTTCATTTTGGCAAATTATAAGAAAATTCTGTCTCAAAAGTCTATACTTATGATTTACCTTAAATATGTACTATTTTCAAGTATGTTATTTGTTTACCGGGCCCAAATTCGTGGCGTTACATTTTACAAATTCTTCCGAATCATTTTCAAAGAATTCCGCTCAAACTTGTGCTAGGAGTCGTCGTAAACTTGCAGTGAGGTGAGAGTTTTGTTGTTGTTGCTCCCTGTTGAAGGCCTTAATGTGACTTGGAGATGACGAACAGCAATAAAAGCGCTGTTCCTTTGCTTTTTGTGTGTTTTTATTGTGTTCTGCATGTACTGATTTTGTGTCATGTATGGATACCCAATATCCTTTGTTTTTTAATTAAAGTGACCATATTTCTATTCACCAGTAACCTTTTGGGAGAAATTACATATAAGATGAAGGTTAAAAATTTGAATAACTAGTTTATTTAAAACTTCGGCAACTCGTATGATGTACGGATCGCTTTATGTTGATCTCTTCACTTCGACCTGTCCAGCATGGTTGACCCTGCCAGGAGACGATGCTTCACCTGGCATAGCTCTAAGGGTAACTTAGACACGCAAGCCCTTCGACCACGGCAATGATGGCGATCCATCCAGGGGAGGGTGCTGTTGATAAACTGTTCAACAAATTTGAGTATTTCAGGAAATATTTTCCACTTGAATCTGTTAAATACATATTGCGTATACTATAACTTAAATGCAGTATGAGGACGTACAGGTAAGATCTACATTGTATCAATATTGTTTTATCTTGTGTAACAATGTATAAGAAACACCATACACAGTGCAAGTCGATATATTACGTAAATGAATATTAGTCTGAAAATTTTTCACGATAACGATGAAGTTTATACAAGAAGTCAATAAGTTTTGGTATCCTTATTTGCGGGCCGGAATAAAAACCAAGTGACTATATTTCTATATCCCAGTCACCCTTGTAGTTCACCGACCTTGAAAAAGGAAAAAACATTATATTGCGAAGCCTTATCATAACACTGATAAGCTGTGTCTTTATCGCCTGATGTCTCATAGCAAAGTCCAAGAATGTTCAATGAATAAGATAATGAACGATCTGGAATAAAATACTTATATTTCACAGCTAAATTTAAACCACGTAATGCCTGCCGTCTGTTGGACGTATCTCCAAGATGATGATAACATAGAAATCTTAGACAGTGAGACATAACAACAGGCGGTATTTGGAATTCGTTGTCGTCTTTGAACATCAACTGTAATTCTTTTGGTATCAATGATGAATGCTGTAAGTACTCGACCATGTCTATAGTGGCATTTTCATCTTTTCATACAATGTCATTGTAGAGTGTACATTTCGTCTGTATTTATCTATTTCATCGGGATAGTTCAAATAGCCTGCATACACAATATCAGTTGTACATCTTGATAGAACATAATCTGCTAGGCTGAGTGTTACGTTGTACTGTCCTGTTACATAGTAAAACGACGCGTATAACAACCAACCCGACACAGCATCTGTCTTTATACCGTCTTGTAAATATCTATGATAACGTTTGTGAATGTGGTACTCTTTGTTTATTGTGTTTGGTGGTGGTAGTAGTTGCGCTATATATTGACTGATTAGTGCATTATAAAAATTACACACATCAATAGCAAATGCAGACGATTCCTCAATTAGTAAAGATTCAATGCATGCCAGTATTTTATAACAACTTGAAATGTTTTTTGGAGACCTTAACCCTCCACAAATCCTATAAAATAAAAAGTCTAACTTAATGAACGAAGCTTCATTCTTTGTTTTTAATAAACGATGATTACCATAGTCAGGCGAAAATATGTTTTTGATCAATCCATCAATCCCTCCACTCTTAATATTATATAGTGCACTGAGCAGTATTTTATTATTATTCTGATCGATCTTTCCTAGGAACATGTTGTGCTCAGGTATAAAGAAGTTCGGACAGTAACATTTGTGTATCCATGATATTAGTTTATCAAGGCAGAGAGAAAAACAAATAAATAATTTAGGTAATTGAAATGTTTCAATATCCACTTCTTCTGATACCCAGAATAAAGCCGTCTTCATAAAGTAAGAACACAATAAATCTTTGACATCCTCGTTTGTGTTGATCCAACACTTTAATATTAATTTTAGAAGACCGTAGCATAAGAATTGAGAGAATTTAAAAGAATGTACAAGTTGTTTTTCTGCTACGGAGAAAGATAATCTCCATAATAAATTACAATCTGAGGTGATCTTAGGTCCTATAGGTACTAGCAAACATCCATATGTTTTAATCTTGTCAATTACGGCATTAGGGGGCCACTGCTGTCGATAACGACATGCCCATCGAAGTGCGGTGTAAGGTAAATATTTACTTCGTAGGCAGAATGCAAAATCATAAGTCTGCCCTTTGTTTGGTAGACAAGGGCCATGTGAAGAAAAGTTGAAATGATAACTCCGTCGCTTTATATTATTAACAAAGGCATTCGCTGATAAATATATACCTGTACTAGTACTTTTAAATTCTTCAAATACAATAGAGCCCGTGTCCCCCTCACCACCTGCTATCAATCTGAGTCTAGCAAATCCAGGATGCTCAATATCTGTTTCCATAACCAGTGTAGTGCGATCTATTATGTGTTTAATATACCTTATATTATTTATAACGTAAATCTGATTCATTATGTACATTATATCTATGTCACTGCCTGGTAAATCTAGTCCTTCTGCCAAACTTCCACTTGTTATTCGTGTACGAGAAGTATAGCTTGAATTATAGATCATATCCTCTATGATACATAATCGTTGTCTACTTCGTATATCTATTTCAGTGCCAACTGTTTTAACTAAGTGTTTGTACAAGTATTTCTCCTTTGAGTCTTTTCCGGGCCAAAGCAAGTGATCTATAAAAGAAATATTGATTTGCTTATTTTTCATCAAACCGTAAACCGTATCATGACGTTTGTACATAGATAGTTCTATCCCCGATATTTATTCCAGGCGATCTTATATTTTAAGCCAGGTATCGTTATTGACATTGTACATCCAATGGAACCATACTAATCATGTTGGCTATTACAAAACCGATCGTCCGGTCACTTGTAGTTAATTCACTTGTATTAAAATTTTAAATGTTGTCACATTCATGTTCTGAAAATATATACTGCTTATAAATTGTTGACCTATTCAAACCACTAAGGTTTGTCTAGCCGAATGGATATATTTCCTTGGTCGAATTTTGGGTTTACGCTTTTCTTAGTAGGGCGAGAGCGATTAAGGCGCAACTAGTTTGTTGTGATTTTATGACTTAATATATAGATTTAACTTCTATCTTTAAGTTAATACTAAAATTATATTATATTCAATGTTATTGTTGCGAATCGATGTATACATTTTCATATGACAAAATTTTAAAAATTGTATATGTTGAAGTAGAAAGTACGTCAATCATTAGCTTACTGGAATTAACATTATGTCTTTCTCCAAGACATATCAATGTGTAATACGGATTTTACTTTACAGACAGTACTTACCTTGTCAAATCGCCGATTCAGAATTTAATGCATCCTGGGTAATATTTCCAAAAGCGTACACCAAAACGTTGTGATTGGTTTAAAACGTTCTAAACAATGGAAATTCAACCAATGACGTAACGTTATTTTCATTTTGATGTACGAACAATGAGACTACCCATTGTCCTTTAGATTCTGAAACGGCGAATTTGTACACCCAATCCACTAGTGTGCGTTTATGAATTACGGAATGGGACCAATTATCAAATTGTTCATGTCATGAGTAGTCGAACAATATAGTTGAACACAAACTATTACATCCCGGAACATCTGAGATCCGTAATTCACAGTCATTAGTTACCTGTGTAGTATTTTGTGAACTTCTTTGTATTATTATCGCTTCTATTTTTAGCCATGGTATCGTCTGTTTGTCTTTGGAATATGGTGTTCGATTTCAATATCGATATATTTTCCCCTTTAATGCATTTTTATTTGTATAACTAGTACATCAAGACCTAGTACTAGTATATACATGTCATTTTCTAGAGGTTAGGACATAACAAAGTTATTACCTTTATTGCTGTCTGTGCAGTTCTGTAAGTATTCCAAATATTCATTTGAGGATTTGTCAGGATATCTTAGGTTTATTATCCACTGTTCGTTTGTTTTCCTTCTTTCTAAACAAGCTTTATACATTCGTTCAAACTGTGTGATTGTCAGTCCGAAAACATCATTTGAAATAATCATCCCTCCATCTGTAGATTGGTAAAGTAATGGTGTAAATCTACGCTTTCCACGGTACGGAAAACGTTTTACACCGTATATTTCCCAGTATGTAATTTTCCACATTCGAAACAAATTTACATCGAAGTTATTGTTTTGGGTCCTGGAGTTTAAGTCCATGATGCCTGTAAAGAAGATATGAAAGCATACATAAGATTAAGGTTTTAATTTCGTAAGCCATGAATTCAAAGACCATACTACTATTCAGTATATAAAATAATATACTGATTCTCAGTGAATATATAATCAGTCTAGGTGTCAAACTTATTTTTTTAAACTTAATTTACATGCTATTATAACTAAGTTTCAAAAGTTTGTTGTAGGATAAATATATAATATTGGTACTTTGAAGAAATATATAAAATTGATTAAGACCAACTTTAGACACAGGAAGAAAAGCGACGTACAAATACTGTTTTAGTCCTGCAATTAAACATTGACGCTTATATTTTAGTTTGTTTTGCTTCAAACCGTTGAAAAGCTGTAATAACAAAATTTGTTTTTCAGAGAAATTGACACGACTTAAACGCGGACAGCGAAGAGAACACCAAATTAAACTGTAACGATTAAAGTAATTTTAATGGAATCATTCGCTTGCAATTAAAGCAGTAATCCAGAAGAGTAAATTCGTAGTCTGTGTATTATCTGTACACCTGTATGTGTATACACAAAAAGGCCGATTGCAGCAAAATATGTAATATTGTTAAATAGTTTTAGGTAACAGTATTGTATCGACTAGTTAGATTTCCGAGGTTTTTTGTATGTGTCTTAATTTAATATGCTGTTGTACAGGCATGTTAAAGATAACCGTTTTAGTTACTTTATACGGAAGAATCAGTTATTTAGTGTTCATATCCAGTACACAGCAACGTTTTAAATACAATATTCACGGTACCTAAACCTTTATAAACGTTGAATATAAGTACTACAAAAATACCGAACTAAAAAAATTCAAAAAGGGAAAAGACCATAAAAACTGAGAAAAAAAAATCTAACGTTATTTACCAACGGAAAAAGTGAAAAAACAACTGTTTTTTTCTGACATGGAACAGGACAGAACTTTTCCGAAGAAAATGATGGGTTAAACCTGGATTTATAGCAAGCTAAACCTCCCTCTTGTATGACAGATGTTTATAGAGCATGCATGTTATTCGGTGTAAAACTGGTATTAAATGTATACTACATGTAATAACAATTATTAATGTGTCTGCTTCAATAAAACACCATGCATGTTATGATGTGTAAAACTGGAAGTAAATGTAGACTTCACGGTAAAACAATAATATCTGAGCCTAAGACAAGACATCACCTATCTTGTTTGGAATTGTTTATTTATTAAATTATTTTAATCTTTTATTATTTTTATTGATCATTTATTTATATTTTCATAAAATCTGATAACACCCTCATCCTTGATATTAATCAGCACTTTCCGAGTTGTATTTATTCGAAATAGATACTGCAATGTTTAGAATAAATTCCTTTTACACACTAAATTTGAGCCCATTACTCTAATTTGCCATCCGTTCTGAACATGCATGCATGCTATATTTGTTACTGGACATTAAGCATACAACAATCAATTATTCTGATTTGTCATTAAAAATGCTATAAATAAACAGCTTACATGTACAACACTTTTTTTAAATGTAGAATTTATAGTTTGGCGAAACATTTCCTTACAATTGCATCTTACACTTGTGTTGTTACTTAACTTTTATTATTTAAAATAACCAAGTAAACATATAATATTGAAGAGGTTCGACCAGTGCAAAAGAAAATCGTCGAATACAATAGCAATGGCGGATCCAGGGAGGGAGGATTCCGGGGTTGGAACCCCTTTTTACGATTAATGCATTTGAATGGGGACATATAGTTGGAACCCCTTTATCCTGGGTTAGGATATTCGCATTTAATCCAAAAACATAAGTGAAAACTGTTCAGTCATTTAATCAAAAGTACAAATTGATATAATCGTTGGCAAAAAAAAAAGATACAAACTTTATGTTTACTTTTATTGATCAAAATGTGTTAAGTTTCTACAAAATGATAGCGGATATTGACAAATTAAGCTTATTTTTCTGTCCGTCATTTTTTTATCAACCTCTATATACCAGATACTTCCAAAAGTGTACAAACATTAACGCTAATTCCAAGAATAAATTAAAACGATTTGACTCTGAACAACTAAACAAATTGGAGGTTAAGGAAGCAAAGACATCAAAACTGCTTACAATATGTACGTCTTTGGACCACTACTAAAAGTATGAGTTTAAGGACGCGAAGACAGAAAAACTACAAAACTATGTACGTCTCCAAATATGCTGTTTTTGATATGGTATCATAAGCGATTAATACACTAATATTGGTGTAACTAATAAATCTTTTCTGATATGATAATAACATGTCTTGTATATTAAATGCGACAGTAGTTTTCTGATGTTCAAATATCTTAAATCAATTAAGAACAGACGAATCAAGGTATTACACAAACACTGAGGGAACAGCATGAACCCCGAAATGAGCAGGCCCTGGTGCGTTATGTAGAAAATGCTGGATTAAACATGGTGTTTTAGCTAGCTAAACCTCTCACTTGTATGACAGTCGCATAAAATTCCATTATATTGACAAAAAACTTACCGTTTTCACTGTCCCGCTGTATTTAAACTTGTTGCCTCACAATATTGCTTCAGTAATTAAAATTAGGAATTAAAGGAAGCTGACACAAAGTGAAAAAAACTGCCTGATAAAATAGATGTAAATATTTGTCCTGATGATATCTGATTTTGTTCGTTTTAAAACAAGGACGGAAAATTATTAAGCAAACGTGTTAAACACTTGTATTAATGTACTTACAAGGAAATCGAAACACAACGTTAGTAGATCATAATTCAAACCGCACTCTATTCTGAATTTTTAATACATACATTTCCCAGTCAGGATTTCTCATCGTTTAGTATCTGATCAGTTACTCATGTTTTATGTTTTTACACGTTTTTCACTAGTGTTTTCCCATTGAGAGTAAACTAAATAATCAAAGACCAAAAATAATACAAATAAAGTTATTTGGTATGATTGCCAATGTGGCAACTATCCATTCAGAAAAAGGTAAACAATATGAACTGTTATATGTCACCGAACAGCCTTGTACAATGAGCAAAACCCATATATCTACACATGTTATAGTAAGTTATAAAGGACCCTGGTACTACACAATGTGAAATAATTCAAAAGAGAAACCAGTGGTGTGATCTATAGGTAAAATATTTTCTCACCATGCAAATCGAGACTCATACAAAGGTCAACAAACGTGAATATGACACAACTGGTAAATTTACAAATAAGACGCTTATTCGTGTTTCTAAAGATCTAAAATCGTGAAAACGTGTCGCTAGTGAGTTGAATCAGAAACACATCAGTTTGGATCGACTGTAAATTGAAGTGTCACTACATACACTAAATAATGTAACACGTGACCAGTCTCTCGAGCATAACCTGCGCCGAATAGTATGCTATAAAGGCCCCTAGTTGATTATATGTATCAAAAAGAAAAAGAAAAACCAATTGCTTGATTTATATGAGAACAAGTAACGAATCGTTATTATGGTAGCAATCAATAAACGACAATTTTTGGATAGCAGGCTCTACTCACACATGATTTGACACTTTTACTATTCACATACATAAAAAATTCCATACTTGCATACGAAGTTCGTACGTGTATACATTTTTAGCTAATGTAAATTTTCTTTTTCGAAATATTTCTTTTAAATTAAGCTCATAAATTGTTACTACCGTTATGAGAGCTGTCCTGAAATCATTTTGACCGTTGTCTGACCGTTTGTATAATTTGGGATGCTCATATAACCATCTGAATTAAAACAAAAACGAGATAGGTATTTATTAATGCGACACGGTCTTTATTTATTTTACACTAACAAACGATGCGTGATGATAAGTGCAATCATGTATTCATATATATGTCTTCTAGGCATTCTTACAAACAATTCATCTTTAACGCTTCAATATTTAAAATATAAAGATACAATTCAAATAAAAGGCACAAGATGCAGTTGTTTTCCCAGAAAATTGCCATATATTTCTTTTGTCGATAATAATACTTCCGTAATAAGAATCAGATAAATGTCTTAGCGGGTAAATTTTACAGAAAATTGTAAAAAAAAGAAGCTTTATCTGTTAAAAAGCTACTTATAGATAATGCGTCTATCACGGTCGACATAAGTGTTGATTTCCGACGCTGTCTAATTATTTAAAGTTGAGAAAAAGAGAAACAAAACTTCCTTATACAGGGATTGTAAAGTTCTTGTTCTGAGAATGTATTAAACCAAGATTATCACAAATAACTTATCATAAGTGTTAAACACTTGTATAAATATACAACAAGGAAATCAAAACACAACATTATTGTTATTCATAATACAAACATTTCCTGGTGGTCATATGTGTAAACATGTCAAATGAAGTTATGTCCATTTAATCCACGTCATTTGAGTTTGGTAGTTGTCTCATTGGCAATCATTCTACATATCCCTATTTCAACACGTGAAAACAAAACTATTAATTTCATGCGTCCTAAAAAATTTACCTTCATCAGCAACGCTTAAAGCCGAATTTGTATTTTTAACCTAAAAAGTTATCTGCAAAAAGAACAGCCTATGTCAGACATGTTTTATAAAAATGGAAAAGTGTATAATAAAACTAAGTAAATACTAATCCAAACATATACATATCATAATTAGATTCGATATGATTTCCAATAAAGGAACTATGAATAGACCAATTTACAAAAATATTAACACCCGTACGGCCTTTAACAATGAGCAGAACACGTGTAGTTTAACAAGCTATTGAAAGCTCCGTTGTGACAAAATGTGACAAACTTAAACGAAAAACAAACAACAATGGTCGAAAACTAATTAAGGCTGAAAACAACAAAAGTCAACACCATAATAAGACGTTTAGGTTCATTCAACCTGCACTCAGTTACATTGATCATTGCTAATGTTAAGTGTATGTGAAACTTGTAAAAAAGCTTTCATATTCCACATTTTTAACATAAATTCAATCATGAAAAGTAAAGAGAGGATGGCAGTAACCATTGAGCATTTCACTGTATAAGCATGGAATGTTGTCAAATGATTTTTTTATGGAAACTGTTGATATTGAAAGTTAATGAAGGAAAAAATCACTGACACTAAAAAAGTTATGTTTTTCTCTCAATTTCATTAATAAACTGATTTAAATGTGATAATACAGTTAAAATCGTAAATATGGCAAGTTTTCACCTTATTTTTACATTTTGTATTCATATTTAAATATCTTAATATTAATAACCTGATTCTGAGTGATGTATCTACCTTTTTCAGAAATAATATATGCATATGAAACAGTCTTGGTAATTTTTATTCAGTTTTAATCATTCTTTTTGCTCCTAAAAGTATGCAATTGTGACTCAATTTTTGAAATATTTTATTAAAAAATGCAGCCATTTCTGCCTAAGGCAATAGTTTTGACATATCAAGCATGGTTGTTTCTTTCTAAATAAATGTTAAAATAACTGGTACAATATCTGTTTCTCTAAAAAAAACTGGATTCAAATTGGAGCAAAATCACCATTTTTTTAACAATTTTTGCACGCGATTATCTCCCTTTTTTTATTTTTTATTGATCTTTTTGGTGTTCAAACTACAGTGCATACATACATTTTTACAAGACATAAGTGAATGACATGACATTTATGGCATTGTTATACTATTGTTATTATGCGAATAAGACATAGTAAAAATTTACAAGTTTGCGATGTGAATACACAGTATATGATATGATACATTTTAAGAATAATTATGTGAGACTATTCATTGTAAAATTTTATCTTGAAAGCTTGTAGTTTGCTTTCTATAGTTCATTTAAAAGCCAGTGAATAAATATTTTTCCATGTTTCATCACTAATTTCTGTATTAAAACTTTCTTCCCACCTTTGTTGTGAAATAGGAGAAACATTTCCCTGATCGATAAAAGGTGAATAAACATCTTTAGCAAATAATTTACTGATAGGCATTTTTTTATTCTCATGCTCAAAAACGAACCCAAATGAGTTGCTGTAAGGTGACATGTGTTGTTTTAATAACAAATCTTTCAGGTCACATGGTATAGCAAGTTTAATAGATAGAATGTCTACAAAAGTAACATTCAGATTATATTTTTGGTTAATAGCGTCATGAGACAAAAATTCGCCTTTATCATCTACAATATCATTGATGAACCTTATGCCTTTCATGTACCAAGATCTGTAAAAAATACTCGTTCTGTAAACTTTGATAAACGGATTGAAACAAATAAATTCTTTTCTCACATAAAATGCATCTAACGGAATGAAAATCCCCTTGAAACGTTTCCAAGCAGATAACACTTCTATATAAAAAAGAGGTGCTTTTAAATTTAAAAACTCAAATTCACATCTGCTCATAAATAAATCCTCTAAATCAAAAAGAGGGAAGAATGCTTTGGAAACGTGTTTCCATTTGGAGTCATGTTCTGACAGAAATCTTTTAACCCACATAATACGAAAGGATAACAGCTGTAATTCAAAATTTCTCGCTAGGAGACTTTTGAATAACTTCCGATTTAACTTTCGGAGTACTACCATTCCATAAAAAACTATCAATGTCACGTTGTATTTTAATTAGATAAGATTGTAGTACATGAATAGATGAAATGAAACAAATTAGCTTCGATATTGCAAGTCATGTAAGAATTACAATTTTACCGATCAAGGAAAGGTTTCTGATCGTCCACATTTTAATTATTGATTCCATTTTTTCTATGCATGTATCTAAATAAGAACAAACCATTTCTTCAGAAACATAAAAATTTAAACCTAAGGTTTTAAAACCATCTGTCCATTAAATGGAAAGGGAACCTTCTTTGTTAAATTTATTTCTTTCAATCCATGTTGCTTCGGTTTTAGAAAAATTAACTTTTAACCCTGAACACTTCTCAAAATCGTTAAAGGAATCCAATAAAATTTGCGCGGAAAATACATCTTTCAAAAAACAAGTGGTATCATCAGCCAATTGTGAAATTTTTATTTCAGTGTCCCCAATTTTTATACCAGATATCTCATTGTTCTTACGAATACTTATTGAAAGCAGTTCAACGGCCAAAATAAATAGAAAAGGAAACAAAGGACACCCTTGTCGAACACCTCTCTCAATTTTGAATGGAATAGAACTAAATCCATTATTAACGACAAGACTAGATATATTTGAGTATAAAGTTAAGACCCATTTCCGGAACTTGCTACCAAAATTAAAACAAACCAATGCTTTTTGAATATATTTCCATTCTAGCGTATCAAACGCCTTTTCCAAATCGACTTGTAATATAAGACCCGGATAATTCTTTACAGTAGTAAACAATATAATATCAGCAATGAGTCGTAGATTTTCACCAATGTATCTACCAGCCACATATCCCGTCTGGTCCGGATCTATAAGTTTTGGAAGAAATAATTTCATTCTTTCCGCAATAACTTTGGCTAATAATTTGTAATCCAAATTTAAGAGAGAAAGAGGACTCCAGTTCGACAAGAGTGTTCTAACTTTATCTTTCTTCGGGATAAGAGTCAGAATACCCCGTCTTTGGTCTATTGAGAGGGTTCCGGTCTCGAAGGAATATTTATAGCTTTCTAAAACATATTTTTTTTTATATCAATCCAGAAAAAATTGTAAAACTCAGCAGTTAGCCCGTCTGTACCAAGGCTTTTATTATTTTTAAATGTTTTCTAAACTTTAACGCACTCAGATTCTGAAATATCTGCATCGCATATATCTTTTTCCAGATCTGTAAGCTTAGGAATAAAATTCAAATTAAAAAAATTAGAATCACCTGAATATTTATCAGGGTCTTCTTTTGATGAGTACAGATTTTCATAGAAATTTCTCTCTTCGTTTACAACTAATTTGTTGATACCTTTATTTTTATAATTGCGTTTTTCTAATGATAAGAAATATTTTGAATTTCTGTCATTGCCTTCGCAGTGCTCGGCGTGTGATCGTATAATAGCCCCTTGTTTGATTGTTTACTATTTGCTCTAAATCCTCTTTAACAATGTCTAATTCAATCAAAAGTGTATTTATATCTTTATCTTAATATGTACGAGAGACAGTTTTCTGAATTTCGTCTTGTCGTTCCCGTAATTTCATGTTTTTATACTTGGAATATTTGACGGTTGCGCCTCTTATTTCACTTTTTATGGTATCCCATTTCAAATTTTTATTTTCTAAATTGTGATATTTATTATCACATTCTGATAAAGTATTTTTGACTATTTCCACATAACCTTTATCTGTCAGTAAACCCGACTTGAATTTCCAGAAACCGGGACCTCTCTCACTAAAGTTTTCGCCGGACAGTGTCAATTTAATAAGACTATGATCAGTTTTTATAGATGGGACAATGGATGTTTTGTTTACACTGCTTGACAAGAAATTCTATATCAACCAAAAAATCTAAGCGACATTGTATAAGAGGGGTTCTTTGATGCCAAGTATATAATCTAGAATCAACATTGTCTGTCTTCCAAATATCACATTACTCAAATTCTTCTATAAAATCTTCCATCTTACTCGTATATTTGACAGGTGTATTATATTTTGAACCATCCATTTTGTCTAATGATGGATTTAGTATCGTATTAAAATCTCCACCCAAAACAAGATTTGATCTAACTTTTCGTTTAATAAAATCTTGATTTTTTCAATATACTCAATTTGTTCATTTTCAAAATTTTTGGTGTAATTTACAAAAACAAAATCTGTGTTATCAATTTCAACAGTTTATATAAGATACCTTCCGTTTTCATCTGTTATTTTTTCCTTTAATTCATAGTCTGTTGAACTGTTAAACAAAATTGTAACACCTCTAGAATTCGTTTCCCCGTGCAAAAAATAAATATCTTCATCCCATTCCCTTTTTCATATAGTTTCATAGGATTCAATACTGTGTGTTTCTTGTAAGAAAATGATGTCGCTTTGAAATTTTTCAACCAAAAAAACATGGATTTACGTTTAAAATCGTTTCCAAAGCCATTTACATTAAGAGAAGTTAAATTGATACAATAATTAGCCATTATCTAGTTTTGGCTTAACAGTCTTATTAATTTCACATGTAATACACTTAACGTAGTTGAACATTATATACTAAGTAGAAAAAAAATACAGAAAAACATATCAAAAATACAAAAAAATACAAAAAAGAGGGGATTCTCTCTGTTCTGTCTGCCTGACCAAAACCATATGTTTAATGTTGATGTTTAATCTTCATTGTACATTCTCAATAAAACACATGTAACTTTCATCCATCAATAACAACAACACACTATAGATGAACCAATTACGGTTTAAAGTACATGTAACTTTCATTCATCAATAACAACAATACAATTTACAACCTTCACTATAGATGACCCAATTACGGTTTAAAGTACACGTGTACAGGTACGCAGACATTCTTTTCGTAAATTGTGTTTACCTTTTCTTGTCGACGTACGAATATGGGACACAGGTATGTAATGGCAAATATGTATCGATTATTAATAGAAGTGTGGATTGCATTTGGTATCACTGGATTTATAAATAGATAGTTTTTGCATATACGGTTGGATTTCTATAGATGTGCTATGTGTGCCAAACGTACAAAATTGCACTTATTATTGTCAATGAATGGATATATACATTTTGATCACCAACATTTGCTGGGAAAAAGTAGTTGTACTTTCCAAAAAAAAAAATGAGGAGGATTCATTTTATAGAATACCAGATGTATACATGTTTATTCTCACGTGTGTATGTGCACTTTATATAAATATAGTGTCAACAAAAATTGTGGGATTTTTTTTTTCTCAAGTTTGTTTTCAGTTATCGAAGTTGGGCGGTGACCACGTAGATCACTATAGTGTAGACATATTTACAGTAGTATAGAATTGTTATGTAATTCAGAGATCAATTGAATGTGTACTAATAATGACATTTGTTTATTTTTAGATATTCTGTAAGCCCAGTGTACCGTAACAAATTTTTTATTTAGTGGACGTTATTTGCATACAGTGAATCCAATGTTTTTTGTGGACAGTAAAATGATGCTTGAATATTAGCTTGTAATGTTTAATAAAATAACATGGTCACCGTGCCGGACAAAATCAGAAATGTGTTTCTTGTTTTATATCAAGAATGATAGAGTATACAGTTTTGGTTTGAAGTAGGTTTCAGAAATTACGTAGCGTTGTGCACATAAATACTTTATGTTCGTTTGAACACGTGAATTAGAACATAAAGTCAAGTATTCTTGATCCAATTCCGTAGTCTATGTCGTCATCGTACCCATCGTGTGTATGTCTGTCTTTGTCCGTAAATCTGTATACCAATGAGTTGTATGTGCATGCTGATACTGGGCCCTGCATTATTTGTCGGGCAGCTTCACGAACTTCTGCATATGTTGTGGTGACAGCAGCTGTGACACAATACGTGTGACCATTGTCGTTAACTTCATTGGAACTAGTTTGTTCAAATAGACCAAATTTAGACTGGTTAGCATCAAAAATTGCAAATGCTTTTGGTGTTGACACTTTTTCTATATACTTTTAATGAAGAATAGACTGTTTCTTTTTATTTTTGTGTCTACGTCTATTTCTTTATACTCTTTTTGTTTTTGTACCAGCCTTTTTCTGTTTTCACGCATATCATCTGGAAATTGTGGAGTTATATATACAGTCCGCCAAAAGTTATGCACCACCTATTTTTATTGCATCTAAAACATTTTCATTGAAAAAAATCAGTAATTCCTCGAAAAAGAGAGAACACGCATGTAGCAATTTTGCTTACATATACCATAAACACACCATAGACTTAAGTTTGGTCACTTTTGCAGGTTCTATGTATTTAAATTTTGCGTTCATAGAAATAGTGCAAATTACACAAATCAGAAACGGAATTTAAGTTTCACTGTGATTTTATTTTTATAAATAATTAATCACCCAATATCATTAAAATTATCTACAAATAATCTTTGGTATGTTCGGCAAATTTAATATTAATATTTGAGTCAATACGATGTGTATCCACCTCACTTCCGGTACAGTTCCATAACACGGCGTCTCATACTCTGTACAAGCCTTCTGAACTTTAGTTGAAGAAATCTATTCCATTCATCAACAATTGCCACTCTTAAATCGCCCAGATTTTTGCAGTGGAGGATATCTGCGATTGAGATTTCTGCCAATGGCATCACAGACATGTTCGATAGGGTTCATGTCTTGAGACATTGAAGGCCAAAAAATCATGTCAATGGCTTCTTGCGCTTTGTTTTCGGTTACAATCCTTGCCCTGTGTTCAAGCGTTGTCGTCCAAGTACAAGGGTCTTGACGCAAGTGGGTGATTGTCAAAATGAGGGACTACAGTGTCTCGAAGCACCGAATCCCTGTATGTCTGTCCGTTCATGTTACCCTGCAGAATATGCATACCCAGCTTACACCGGTATGAGAAGCAACCCCATACTGTAACACCACCAGCTCCGAATGCAGTCGTTCGGTAAATGTTGTTTTGGTCAAAGGCAGTTTTATTTTCCCGCTAAACTCGTATTCTGCCATCTACTGGTCGTTACAGAAACCGACTCTCATCTGACCAATGAATTTTTTGCCAGCTTCTCATGTTCCAGCGTCGATGGTCATTAGCCCATTGAAACCTGATTATACGGTGCCTGGCTGTTAGGACTGGTCTTTTGACAACACGACATGCTCTAAGGTTGCCTCTATGAAGTCGACGGATCAATGTGCGAACACTAAAACGACCACCTGGAGGCCATGGGTGTCTAAGCTGCGGGGCAGGAGTAAAAAGTAAAAGTGCAGATGACCTTTAATAAAAAGTTGCTTGACGGATTTATCGGAGTTCAATCTTTTTGGTCTTCATGAATTTTGTTAGTGTATGTTAAAGGCAATTCATAACACCAAACATTAATAATTTTTTCGCAATAGTTAAAAAAAAAAATTGCCAGTTATATTTAGCTGGTGCTTAACTTTTGGCGGACTGCATATATGCCATTAAGTATATCCTTATTTTGTTTGCTTATTGTTCGTGCAGTGTTTGATGCTCCCGGTCATTGTAGTCGTGGAATTTTACAACTGTAGGACGGATGCTGTTTTGATTTGTCTGTGTCCCATAAAAATGAGGAATTGTATGATAAACATAGATATTCATCTAAGGTCAGCTTTGGCTGAGGCAGTTAGAATCGTAGTTTTTTAATAATTTCTTAATTTCTGAACGGATAATTAAAAAAAGGGTATGTTATAAATCATGTCACTACCAAACTACTGACTTCTGAGTTATTAAATGTTTACTTCATAGTCATACTAACATGACTAAGTTGATGTAAGTATAATTTTAACACTATATGGTCTTACTTCTAATTCTAAAATAGTATAATCATATTCTGCAATCAATATTATTGTTATCATACAATATTCTTGATCATCCTATCCATTCTTATTATTATTATATCAAACAAAATACATGCCTGAATATTTAAATAGTATTAAACCTGTAGTATTTGTTTTAAATTTCAGAATTTGAAAAACAGACAACTTGTGACATAACAAATCTGGAAGAGCTTGGACGGTCACCTTGGACACTTGGAATGATAAACCCTCTTAACAATTCGAAGGAATCTGTTTTGATAAATTTTAATGATTCAAATGTGTTTGCTGTAGAAATAACGATCAATAGAAAATGTTCTCATAGTTTACAAACATTGAGAATTTTTTTCTTTCAATGGATCCCAGTCCACTATATACAGGACTTGTTTCGTAACTGTACAAACGAAGTTTTATTTCGAAAATTGTTTTGTGATCCGATGGTAACCTACAACATTAGTTATAATGACCACGAAGTATTTCCGTACTTCTCCGATATAGGAATATATTTTACAGACGATTTGACCCACTGCACTGCGCAGTTTAAAAGCTTTATTGAAAGAAACAATCATTCGCTCAATAATAATGATATTAACTTCTTCCTTAGAAACATAACTTCCTGTTGGAAATTGATGTACTTCACAAACCAACTGAACATAAAACTGCCTGTTGGCAACTTCAGTTCAAATCAGAGGCTTTTTTATTATGGCATTTTATTCTCATCTAAAAGAGCTTTTTACATTTCATCTAAGCAACACTCCTGTATAGAACAATTTTTCTCATACAACTATCTGGACGACTTTACTGGAAAAACAGCGGAGTTCTTTCTTGGGCTTGATTATATTATTGAATTTACCTCGGGAACTAATTGTTTAGAAGTTCGACCTGGATGTCTTAATGGCCAGGAAGCAGTTGTTGAAATACCAGACAAAGCAATCGCATACTCACGAGGCGTTATTGTAGGCCAAGTTATAGCAGTCAACACCTTCGTTATATATCTATTCATTCAGAAGGACCAGAGATCTCCAGTGACAGTC
>JAASAO010001895.1:0-37071 GCA_017311375.1 Mytilus coruscus | reverse complement strand
CACCTTAAGTTTTGTCCTTGAACAAATGCTACCCACAGTTCTTCTACTGAAGAGGCTACAGAATTGGCAGAACACTGACTGCAATGACAAGGACATATGGTTCGCTGGTTTTAATCAAAATGATTTTTACCATCGGCTGCATCGTGTTTGGATGCAAAATATTCGGTGCTTCCTTGTGATCGCAGTATTTCAGTCCTTCAAGTCTTATTGACTGATAGCAGACAACACTCTTTCTTTAGTGACTATGACTGTATCTTTTGACACATCTGCATAATGTTGACCACAAGAATGTTGAAAAGCTCATTTTTGTTACTGTTGTCTCTCGTGAAGCTTCGCCAATTTTGTGGGAGTTTCCCTTTATCAGTCCCTTTCTCTTATAAGCATAATTTAGATTGATGGCCAAAAAGGTATTAACCCTATTTAAAAAAAGACTACTAAATATTTAAATAAGATTGACAAAAATTAAAACCATTTTTCAATTTATTTAAATCCATTTCAAATCAATTTAATACCAGTCAAATAGATTCCCTTGTGGTCATTTAAGTTATTTAAGATATGGTTAAGCTACGTCAAACTAATTAGCCACGCCCCCATTAAACGAGATCAAACTAGCATTCAGTCCTTTTAAACTTCAAAGTGTCCGACTTTTTGTAAGGTAAATCACTCCAGCAGAAAAGCAATCCTGTTTATCTTTCGTCAATCCGCTCCAAACGTTATCGATTTAAGGCAGATAATATACCTCCAACAAATATTCACAATTAAAAGGAATTAATGACAAAAACATGTGTAAACTAAGTAATGTATAGTCATTGATGGTAGATTATTTAAATGCAGCAAAAAATTAAATCAGTGAGAAAAAATTCAAGATAAATAATATAATTGTAATTTGTCCACATGCAGTAGCTTTATTGTATAGATAAGAAAACTTTTTGATACGTGATATGAAAACTAGCGTCATCTCAGTAATTTTGGTCTCTCAAATTTATTGCTAAAAATAAACGATAATTCTGTTGGTAAAATTATTATTTAAATTTCTGTTCTTGTCATTATTTGTGCGTCACATATGTGTTCATTGTATTTATGTATTCACGTATATTTACTTGTTCTCTTTGTCTGTATTTTATTAGGTATTCGTTATTTAATAATCAATAGAGGTATAAATGTAAAAGGAACATAAATTATTTATTAAAATTGAGAATGGAAATGGGGAATGTGTCAAAGAGACAACAACCCGACCACAGAACAGACAACAACAGAAGGTCACCAATAGGTCTTCAATGCAGCGAGAAATTCCCGCACCCGGAGGCGTCCTTAAGCTGGCCCCTAAACAATTATATATACTAGTTCAGTGATAATGGACGTCATACTAAACTCCAAATTATACACAAGAAACTAAAAGTAAAAATAATACAAGACTAACAAAGGCCAGAGGCTCCTGACTTGGGACAGGCGCAAAATGCGGCGGGTTAAACATGTTTATGAGATCTCAACCTCCCCTATACCTCTAGCCAATGTAGAAAAGTAAACGCATAACAATACGCACATTAAAAGTCAGTTAAAGAGAAGTCCGAGTCCGATGTCAGAAGATGTAACAAAAGAAAATAAACAAAATGACAATAATACATAAATAACAACAGACTACTAGCAGTTAACTGACATGCCAGCTCCAGACCTCAATTAAACTGATTGAAAGTCAAAATTCAAGAGTCTATCCTAAATTGAGGTAAATTGTATGGCTTTCCAAATACCGTTTCGATTCCTAACATCACTGAAGAGACATTAATTGTCGAAATCCGGATATGGTGTACAAAAACCTTTGCACCTTTTGTTTGCGGTATACCATCTTTTCCGCAAGTTTATTGTTTTCTGTTTAGTATTAAATTTATAATTAAGATCCATTTATTACATCGGTGATCCGTTTATTTGGCAATCGCCAATGGCAGTCAGCAGGGTTTAAGAACATTTGTTGTTCGACCTGTTAGTCAAATGCGTTTTGTTAAAATATACTTTTTCACTTTTTTGGTCTTTTGGAAAATGTTGTTTGTGCTGTATTTAGACCCCTCTAACAAGAAATTTGTGTTGCATGCACACGTATAAAAATTGCGGTTTTTGTCCAACGCAATCATAGGTTTGAACGTTGTTTTCAATTTAGACTTGTTTATATATATATATACATCTCACATAAGAATGTGTTAACTCTTTATTTTGAAAGTTCTTGATAATTCCCTATAGTATTTATCTAATATATTCTTTATTCAAAAGTGTTGCCATACATATTGCAATGTTTAAGTTTCACTGTGGTCTTCAACAGACTTCGTGATACTTCACGTGTCTTATGTTTTAAGTTTTCTAGAAATTGTATTTATAATTCAAGTATTTACAGATATCAGATAGATTACGATTAAAAATAATAATGATATTATTAGCAGCCTTATCAGCCTGAACTAAAACAAATTCCTTGGCGAGTTCTTTTAGCTTATGTTTGATACGAAAAATTGGGCTATTATGGTTGTTGTTAGGGTTAAAATGTTCTCTAAAAGGTTGTATACGTATATCAACTATGTACATTACTGAATTAAAAAGAATTTAAGGATTTGTTACTACGAATGTCTTGTAAAAGAATGAGGAATAAATAATCACTCAGGTAATCCCACATACAAAGACATATCATTTGACAAGGATGAGATTTTGGCGAATCATAAATCTTTCATGGGTTCAATGAACATTACATTGAACAACAAATCAGAGGACTTACCTTGTTTGTATTGGATACCTAAGCTTCACAAAATTCCGTACAAACAACGGTACATTGCCGGCTCATCTGCATGTTCCACCAAAGAATTGTCCATTAGATTGACTAAAATACTGTCCGCAGTGAAAGAGGGTCTTCAGAAATACCATGAAACTGTTTACTCGCGTAGTGATATTAATCATATGTGGATTCTTACAAATCCTAAAGAACTTCTGGATAATTTTAAATCTCGGTCTTTTTCGGAAATAAGTTCTATCAAAACTTTTGATTTTTCAACCCTATATACCACCATTCCCCATGTGAAATTAAAACATCGCATAAAAGAAATAATTCACAATGCCTTTCAACACAAAAATGGTAGCATACGCTATAAATTTATTACTTTGGGATACCATAAGGCATATTTTGTTAATAGCGAACAAAAGGGTAAAATATGCTACACAGAGGAACAAGTGATCACTATGCTGGAGTTTCTTATCGACAACATTTTTGTTGAATTTGGAGGTAGACTTTTTCAACAAATTGCCGGCATTCCTATGGGAACGAACTGTGCGCCTCTCCTTGCCGACCTCTTCTTATTTTCATATGAATCGGAGTTCCTTCAGACACTTGTCAAACACATGAAGATCAAAGAAGCCAGATTATTTAATTTCACTTTCAGATATATTGATGATGTTCTTTCCATTAACAATCCGAACTTTTCTGATTGGGTTCCATTAATATATCCCCCAGAACTAGAAATTAAAAAAACAACAGACACGGCTTCCTTTGCCACATTTTTAGACTTATATCTCGAATTTGACATACACAGTCATCCCAGTATCAAAATCTAAGACAAACGATTTTAATTTTAAAATTATCAATTTCCCCCACCTTAGTAGCAATAAACCAACTTCACCTGCATATGGGATATACATTTCCCAACTAATTCGGTATGCAAGAGCTTGCAGCTCCTACTCAGACTTTGTAAAACGTCACCAGTGTCTGAGCAGAAAGTTGATGAACCAGGGGTATGTCAAAACGTCTCGTCCTTTTTCTAAAAAAGTTCATCGGAAGGTACCAAGACCTTGTTGATAAATATTCCGTATCAACTTCACAGATAATACATGATGGTCATGAACTATAGATTATGCGTACTAACGCTGTTTATCATCTTAATAACGTGATGGAGTGTTCTTTTGTTTGTCTTTGTTAATGTTACTTTTGATGTTTGGTCTGTTTTTGGTGATATACATTTGACGTGGCTCTGTACTTATGCATCCCGTCATTGTGTTGTTTGTATTATTTTTCATTTTTACTTGTGTGCTTTTTCCGTGTGACTTTTTATGTTTCTTTGATACATATGACATGTCTCTGTACTTTAAACATCCCGCCATTGTGTTATTGTTCTATTATAATTTTTGCATACTTTGAACGACAAAATTATTTTATATCTCTACCTGTGTGACGTTTACATTCTGACGTCAAACACGCGATTCTACGCCAGAGTTAATGTTAAAATTACGATTCGGTCCCAGTGCTTAAAATCCCTCGATCCTTCATTGGTTGATTTGGCATACATGAATAAAATACAAAAATAAGTAAGCAATGAACGAGGTTGTTAAATGTGATATATGCTTTTGTGCTTCTTTGTTAAATATTTGTTTGTTTTTGTTGTGAATAAGATTGTGACACGGTGTTGACTGCTTTACTTCTATTTTGACATTTTTACCTATTATGTCTTTGTTTTATTCACGCATCGTTGTCAATATAATGGAATTTGATGCGACTGTCATACAAGTGAGAGGTTTAGCGCTATAAAACCAGGTTCAATACACCATTTTCTACACACAAAAAAATGCCTGTACCAAGTCAGGAATATGAAAGTTGTTGTCCATTCGTTTGATGTGTTTGTGCTTTTGATTGTGCCATTTGATTAGGGACTTTCCGTTTTGAATTTTCCTCGGAGTTCAGTATTTTTGTGATTTAACTTTTTTTGTCAGCTTTTTCTCGTTTTATCCATTTAGAGAAGTAAGTTCGGAGTGAGTCATGGATGATGTTATGACCCTCATTCCAATTAATAATTGACGGGGGACGATATTTAGGTCCTTTACTGAGGAATGATTTCAACTCTCAGTCACGAACGATGTTAAGGTCTCCTGTTATAAAATGGGAACTCGGGCCATATATGTATTCGGAATTACTGCAATTTCATTACGTAGGTGTATTGCCACCGATATTTACATTTTACACACTTCGCTGAAATTAAACACATATTTTCGGGTAGATTTTTTGTAAACATAACAAATAAGAGGGAGTTCAGTATTATCAAAATAGCCAGGAATATGTTCTTTAACAGAATGATCATTCAAAAATACCGGCAATATTTACAAAATCAAATAGATATAAGAAGATGTGGTATGAGTGCCAATGAGACAACTCTCCATCCAAGTCAAAATTTATAAATGTAAACCATTATAGGTCAAAGTACGGTCTTCAACACGGAGCCTAGGCTCACACCGAACAGTAAGCTATAAAGGGCCCCAAAATTACTAGTGTAAAACCATTCAAACGGGAAAACAAACTGTCTAATCTATATAAAAACGAGAAACGAGAAACACTTATGAACCACATCAACAAACGACAACTACTGAACATCAGATTCTGACTTAGGACAGGTGCAAACAAATGCAGCGGGTTTAAACGTTTTAATGGTACCAAACCTTCACCCTTTTTCTGAAACAATAGTGTAACATCACAACATAGAAAGACACACTATAAAATATCAACTGAAATAGCTTAACTCAATCAAAGGACATAGTAACACCATTGAACATACACTGAACAAATAAATTTCACCTATGATACAATGTAAATTCAAAATAAATAAACTAAGGTAAGAATAATAAAAGTAACATGTTATATCGGTATGAAATGTTAAACAATTTAAGAAAACAATATGCTCGAACAAAATATCAGCCATTTGCAATAACTTTCAAAATAATTTTGTTGTTAGGTATACGTATACAGTTACAATACAGAAAGGAAATATATTTATTTTTTTTAAATGTGGTCTTCAGGGCGATCAATTTTGGGAAACAGTTTAGAATAACAATATCCAACTATAATTTCGACGATTTCATACTTAGGACTGCAATATGGAATAGTGTTGTATTCCTCTAAAATTTGATGTAATTTATTAACAGGTAAAGAACAAAGCTTGGTTAATAGATAATGTCTACCGTTGTTATTAGGTCCGAAATATTTGTATTGTTGGTACGAAATTTTCTTTGATTGCGATTTATTAAACGCCCATGAGAACGGTTTTACGAACTGTTTTAGAAAGTATATCCAAAATGTTAACAGAATCGGTTCTTGATATATTACCAATTCCCATGATATTATCATTAAGACCGAGAGGATAGACTGTCTGTAATTTTTAATCCAATTTAATTCAATTATTTTCCGTTATCGTACAAACTTTGAATGAAATTCCCAGGCTGCTTATCAACTACTTCTAAAGGTTGAACTGTTAAATATTTAATCGGATAATTGTGCTTCTTAAGGTGTTGATAAATGATACTTTTGAATTTGTGGGGTCTTTTAAAACGATAAAGGTATTCTTGCGTGCGTTTAGATTAATATCGTCCAGTTTCACCTACGTATTGAATACCGCCCCCCCGGTTTGTTTCATGTGAATAAATATATAATACTGTTAGTTTTTCAAGTGAAATCAGTTTCAAAATTTAAGGAAAATATGTGACCATTAAACGTGGACCTTACCGTATTGTTGGTGGAAAAACGGGGACATAACACTTATAGATAGAAGGGTAACCACGATTTGTATCATTAAAAATGTTAGCGATTGTAGTATTTTCAGATAAGCAATTTTGAAGATTGAGACGTGCAGATACTCTTTGAACGAGTTTAGTATTTACTATTTTTCCGTTTCGAAGTTTCATTATTTGTTTTGTTTGTTATCCGTATTTTCAATAGAAAGGAGCAAAGAATGGCGTCCAGATTATGAACCAGCACACAGGAAAAGAATAAAGTAAAAAAGATAAAACTGTTCGGCAAAAGACGTCAAACACTATCCGTCATCAAGTACCCGACAAAACAGGTTAACAACAAAACATGAGGACAAAAACAAAAGACAGGGTATATTAGGGTAGCGCCTGACGTCCGACTAAATAGTAGAATGGGGCTGAATAGTGAAATCTGTGTAAATAAATATTCCTAAAGTAATGAACATAGATATGTTCTCGCTTGGACACACCTCCGAAGGCGATTTGGTGCCACGATATCTCAGTGGCATGAGTTGGAATCCCGGCCAGGGAAGAACAAAAATTTGCTTCCGCAAATTTACAGATCTAACATTGTTGGGTTGATATTTAGACGAATTATATATAACAATCTGATCTGATCTGTTTCAATTCCATCTTTATGCCTATATCATGTACTGTATTACGACGCTAGATTAAAACTGACGAGGAAGGTAACACCCGGCCACCGAAAGCTTTATTATTGTGAAGCCTAGGTGGTCGTGGTCTAGCGCATCGGATACAGTGCAGGCGATTTGGTGTCACGATATCTCAGTAGCATGAGTTTGAATCCCGGCGAGGGAAGAACAAAAAATTTGCGAAAGCAAATTTACAGATCTAACATTGTTGGGCTGCTGTTCTTAATACGTTTCTTTTACACAAGTTATAGAAAAGATAAGGACGGCTCATGTATGTAAAATAGAATAGTCACGTTACAGTAGGTAGAATAGGGGTTGATTTGTCCTGTTGTACGTTACTTAATTTAAAGATTCAATGCAACAATATAAGTTAGAATGTGTGTTTGTCAATGTGAGTTTGATTTGCGCTGATCATGCGTTTGACAAATATCAACCTGCATTTAAAAATTTATCATTATGTATGATATTTCAACATTCAATTGGATTTTATAAAAGAACTGTCACACACAACTATATAGGACACAACTAGAGAGAGAAAAGGTACCAAGGGAGCAACAAAGCTCACTCTCCCAATAAAACTGAACATACAATTTTTCACCTCATGAACCACAATATAGTTCATATGTCTTACAATAACGAATACCACTATAAAAGTGTTTTTTTTTTTTTTTTGGAATTGAAAAACATTGCTGTCTAAGTCTCAGTTGCGTGAATATTTAAAATTTCCGAATGATCTAATAGAAATAAGAGAAAGAATATTTTAAATGGACATTAGAATCATCATTCGAAAAACAATAACACTATATAGATATAGGAAGATGTGGTGTGAGTGCCAATGAGACAACTCTCCATCCAAATAACAATTTATAAAAGTAAACCATTATAGGTCAATGTACGGCCTTCAACACGCAGCCTTGGCTCACACCGAACAACAAGCTATAAAGGGCCCCAAAAGTACTAGTGTAAAACCATTCAAACGGTAAAACCAACGGTCTAGTCTATATAAAAAACGAGAAACGAGAAACACGTATAAATTACATAAACAAACGACAACTACTGTACATCAGATTCCTGACTTAGGACAGGTGCAAACATTTGCAGCGGGATTAAACGTTTTAATGGTACCAAACCTTCTCCCTTTTTCTGAAACAATAGTATAACATCACAACATAGAAAAACACACGATAAAACATCAATTGGAAGGCTTAACTCAATCAAAAACGTAAATTAACACACTATGAACGAATAAATTCGACCTGTGATACCTGAAAGTAAATACATAGTTAATAAAATATTAGGGACAAACATTCAAGGCCAAAAAGCAAACAAACAAGTCCAAATGGCAAGACATCACCGCGAAATATTTAACCCTTAGAAAATAATCACTTTTGAAAAAACCGGTTTTCATAATATATACAGGTAAATGAAAAATAACTTTGTCGTTTTAGGTATACTTTTTCTGTATATATAAAATCTTCCAATAATTAGGAATACCAAGAAAGGTCTGTCATATAAATACCTAATTTAACACTAGATACACAAGGGGTAAATATCAACAATAAAACTTCCCTGTACAGATTAAAGGAGAATAATAGTACACTACAATAACAATTCTTTTAGAGATTTACAACAACTGTCCGACTCCGAGTACGAGTACGACTTCAAATCATACAGGTAAGCTATAGGGGTGATCTCAAAATAATTTGTACACTAATTAATTTTTCTTGTGTTAAATCTTTGCGTTGCAAGGTGATAAGACAAAACCATTCATCAATTTTATTTTTTACTAACGGGTTGAAGAAAGTGCTTTTTCATGGTCTTTATAACAGATTTTTTTCCTTTAAAATCTATTAATACTTTCACAACAATCTTTTGCTCGAGTTATCTGATCACTTCTTTATATATATAAAAAAAATAGATGTGCTGTGATTACCAATGAGACAACTCTTCACAAGAGACCAAATGACACATAAATTAACAACTATATGTAACCGTACGGCCTTCAAAAATGGGCAAAGCCAAAACTGCATAGCCAGCTATAAAAGGCCCCGAAATAACAAATGTAAAAACAATTCAAACGAGAAAACTAACGGCCTAATTTATGTACAACCAAATGAACGAAAAACAAATATGTAACACAGACAAAGGACAACCACTGAATTAAAGCTCCTGACTAGGGACAGGCACATACATACAGAATGTGGCGGGTTGAACATGTTGGCGGGATCCCAACCCTCCCTAAGTGTTTTCTATTCTATTGAGAAAACACTTCAAGTTAAATGGTCCTTTAAATTCCTATTTGATGAATTATTTAAAGGAATTGAATAATACTATTGTTCATTTTTTTTTTATCTTTCTTTTTTTATTTTGAAGAAACTTTTTTCCCCATTGTATAAAGTCTTAGGAGGATAAGATCAATATTTTTTTTATTGAATGATTGCAAATTGTTTAAAATCGTTTTTGATCAGGAAACTTGTTTTGTCAGAGCTGCGAGTGAATTGTAATGCATTTGTTTGAGGTTTTTATTTTGCCATTTGATTAGGGACTTTCCTTTTTGAATTTTCCTTGAGTTCAGTATTTTTGTGATTTTACTTTTTACTATGACTCGTAGTCAGACTTGGGTAGGAGTCAGACAGTTATTGTAAATCTCTACTGGGATGTGTGACATGCGGGACATCTATATACTTCCCTACCGCTAATTTGTGTTTTCTAATTTCTAACACTGTTATATCGTTACTGTTTTTCTATCAAGGATGATTCGACTGCACTACACAGTGCTGCAAGTAGAGGACATGCAGAAATTGTTCATTTGCTTATTGACAATGGTATAAAGATCAATGTTCAAAACAAGGTAAGTTGTACACACAAAATATAACAAGCGAACTACTGATTTAAAATAAGAAGTGAACATTTATGTGGCAAACATTGTAGAGTGCAGGTCAATGCAAACCCAGCGTTTACTTTATCCACATATGTTATGATACAAAGTAGCATAACAAATTGTATTCTGATATGTCATGCTACTTCTTTTCATTTTCTCTGCTTTAAAGTAACCACAAATATCCTAGAAGTGTTACCAATATTATAATATATTTCAATATGTAAATCAAGTGTTGATGTAACGACGAATCTCCCATCAGGAATTTGCCGATAATATGTACATCCTAAGTTTGTTTATTCGTACTGTACTTTTACACAACATAAGGAAAGGATGAGGATGGCATGTTAAATAGAATATGCACTTAACAGTAGATAGAATATGGGTTTATTTTTGTCATTGTGTACGTTACTTAATTTTAATATCCATACAGCAATATAAGTTAGAATGTGTGTTTGTCAATGTTAGATTGAATCGCGCTTTTCATACGTTGCGCAGGTAGGTTAATGTACTTTGAAAAAAATTGGCACTGAATATTGGTGCTTGCGTCGAAATCAAAATTTGACGTCATTAACCAAACTACGCGGAGTCTGGTTGGCTAGATCGTTTCATCAACGTCAAGGTTGAGCTTGCACGTCACGTCATACTTCGTGATCACCAGCTGATCGGGCACCTTGTCATGAGTGTCTTATCACGTAAAAACACGCTTAAAAGATGGATATTGGTATCATTTAAAGGTAAGTGTGTTTCATATTATCATATTCTTTTACTGTCAAAGGCCGTATATTTCAGTTTATTGAAGAAAGATTACACATGTAGACAAAAGGGTTTTAAATTGTACACTGTCACTGGGCGTTTTTTTTATATTCACTTTTGGCACAAGTCTGTATTCTAAAACGGCATAGACGAAAGGCAGTGTTTATAGAAAATGAAAATCGTATGTATAATTTTACTTGTGTTAAACATAATGTGGGTGTTTATGAATAGTCTGTCAAAATGACATGCCATGAAGGAAAACACTTCAGTATATTTTGAGCAAACATCTTCAAATTACTCTTAATGTACTTGATTATGTCTCATTTTCTCTTATGTATTTGAATTGTATAATAATATACATATTACAAACACAAAGAAGGGAGTCAAAGAAAGAAAAACAGAAAATAGTAAAAAAAAATATGCATGTACATTTTAACTGCATCATGGCACAGTCAGTGCAATCATTCTAATAGCTTGTCTAAATGCAGTAAATTATCACAAGTAGGAATTTGATATATAATCATAACTAGCTTTTATAATTATTTAGTATGAGGTGGACATTTTTCAAACACAATATTAATTTCATTCATGTTTTACAATCTCATATTAACATTTCATTCATCACTTTTTGTGTTCATACATAGAACAAATTTGATTTTTTGATTTATTATACTTTAAAAAGTGATATAAACACATTAGTGTTAAATTGATTAACTATCAAAATTGCGTGAGGTATGTCTGTTGTTACTATGATGTCTAGTACAGATTAGGAGGACACTTTTGTTTATCAAAAGACACTTTCCAACTATTTGGAGTGAAATAGTCTTAAAGTATGCCAGTTATGATTGTATAGTTATCTTCTTCTTTTGTAGAAAGATTATCACTACACATTAGAATGAAATTTCTAATAACTAGAGGAACATAATGTCAAACAAGAGGTCTACATAATGTAAGCATTGATATTATTATATTGTTTTGGGTGTGCATAAATTTTATGCTTTACTCAGTTTCATTCAGTCAGTGCAGATAAAGTAATAAATAATAAAAAAAAAAAAACATATAGGTTAAGTAGTGATCATGTCACTATGAAGATAGAATCTAAACTGAAGCTTTCTATTTTGTATCAGATCATATATGACATATATGAGGGTCTTGATTGGTCCTTCATTTCTGTATTCTTTAATTTTTAAAGGCCGTTTCTCTCTATTCTCCATTTGCCCACTATTCTCTATTCTTTATATTTTCAATGATTTAAGCACCTCATTATTCTCTTTTCTTTATTCTTAAATTTGTAGATCTATTATGTTCAAATCTGTAAACTCCACATCCTCATATAAAAAGTATAATTTTTCCCAATATATTTTAAAATTGCAAATACAATATTGTTTACAATTCTATTTTCAGCACTTTGGTGACTTGAAAGCATTATACCACGCAAGGAAACTGAAAGAGAAAAAGAGAGAAAAAGACTGTGCACTTCCTTTATTTTGAAAATGTAACAATCATATAAAAACTACAAACTGAGATGATTTTGGATCTATGCGTGAAAAGAGAAATGATAGAAAATATATATGTGAGAATTAGTTTTTGATAAATATTATAGAAAACTGATTACTGAGCTGTGTTTAAGATGATTTATGACATGTTACATGTGAATTAAAATGAAAATTGAGGAATTATGCAATTTTCAGTATGACAACAAATGAATATCAATAAGTTGAACAGTATTGTTTCTGGAACATAGAAGACAGAGAAATCAAAATATCAAATCAGAGGAAAATACTGTGTATACTTGTTCATTGTGGGGATTTACATACAAAAGGAAATTGTGAGATAAAACATGTAATGATATTGTGATGATTTAAAATCTATGAGAAACGAAATGTTTATGACTATTTGTGACAATTATTACTAAGATGTCAAAACAGACTGATAGCTTAAAATATCAGTGTAATAAGCTGATTTGTGGCATATTTAAAAGTGAATTTAAAATAAAACCATTTGAAAAACATTAAAGTCAAACAAAGTATTACAACACATAGATATCAAAACAAGGAATGAACAACTTATTTTATTCTGGAACATGTAAGACAGAGACATTTAAAGGTTTGAATGTGATTTTGATTTATTGAAAAAATAGTGTAGCAACTTGCAAGATTTGATATTTTCAAAATAAAAGTGTGAGGCATTATTTAGATCAGAAATTTATGAAGATTCATCAGACTTCTTTATGAAACTCTTAAATTGACATTTACTATTTTACCATTCATTTGTACTTCCTTATGAATTTAAAAATCAAAAGCTTTATAACATGGTATACAAAGATAAATAAATGTTTTAGAAATTCTCTTATTGTATGCTATTTGTTTTTCCTTTAATTTTCCTTTCCTTCTTAAATTTTTAGACCAACAACATGGACTTCGTGTACTTATTTTAATTAAGTGTTAGAAGTTAAGAAAGTTTTAAACTTGGACAAATGGATTCAACAGTTAAAGAAATTCAATTTCTAATATTTTGTTGGCTTTATCACGGACTCTTATTTAGCAGTTGCAGGGATAAAGAATGGTACATATACAAAATAACATGTAGCATTTCTGACAGAAGATGTGATTTACTTTAAGTCAAATTACACATTTTAAAATAGCAATATCATGTACTATATGTCTCTGATTTTGATAAACCCTACATTTAAAGAATGACTGGGTTTTAACAAGAAATTCATTGTGTACAATACTTTGTTATTATTATTATAAATGTATCCAAAACACCAGGAAATTAATAATTGAGGAGCCTTGAAATAGAATAAGCAGTAGATTTGTATCTCCATACAGTTGGATGCAGACCAAACATTACATGTAGACGGGCGGAAAAAGTTAACGCGACGTTTACTCGCGTGCACTTCATGTAAACGCCGCGTTAACTGTGCGTTAACTCCTAATTTTCAGTAAACATAATTAACACGTTTTACCTCCGCGTTAACGCAAAAACGGCGCGTCTTCTAATTTTGTAAAGAGTAAACGGGCGTTCACTTCCGCGCTTACTTCCGCATTAACGTGAAACAAGGCGCGTCTTATATATTTGTCAAAAGTAAACGCACGTTAACGCAGATTGTCATCGTATCCTGGATACACTGACCTTAAATATCAAATGATAAGGTAAATCAAAATTAAATGACCAACTGGTCATTTTCACTTGACATATTGACGATTACAGTTAATTGATAATGTTATTACACCGCTTAATTAATTGAAAATTAATCATAGTTAATTTCTTTTTCTTCACAAATAAACAGTCCAAGCATGTCCTTCTTTTATTCAAATAATTTAATCATCACCAAATTCCAACAGTTTTTACATCTCAGACTGGCTGGCTCAGGATGACTCGTAAAACAAAATTATTTGATCTCATTAACCAAAACTGAAAATATTTGCACTTTATCAAGAAACTCTATATAGCCGCATAGTAAATCAGTTATATTTTTATGTCAGGACGGACGGTATAATACAAATTACAGCAATATTGGAACACAATGACTTCTAAATTTTGTCCGCCTCAATTTAGAGTGCCATCATGTCCTCTTTTATTCAACATATTGAATCGTTAAAACAATTTCAGGAGTTTTGATACCTCATGATTACTCGTATTACAAAACTATTTGTCCTCATCAACCAAAACTGACCATATTTGCACTTAATTATGTAAATTTTATAGTTACTAATATTTTATGTCAGGACAGATTGTATAATAAAGATGACAGCAATATTGGAACACAATGACTACAAAAAATTTCGCAACAATTTAGAGTACCAGCATATCCTCTTTTATTCAAAATATTTAATCGTAAACAAATATCAGTAGTTTTCATACCTCAGATTGACTCGTATAGCAAAATTATTTGTGCGCATCAACCAAAACTGACCATATTTGCATTTTATTATGTAAATCTTATAGTCGCATAGTTAATCAGTAATATTTCTATGTCAGGACAGATTGTATAATAAAGATGACAGCACTATTGGAACACAATGAGCACAAAATTTTATTCGCATTAATTTAGAGTGCCAGTATGTCCTCTTTTTCTTCAAAATATTGAATCGTAAACAAAATTCAGTAGTTTTCATACCTCAAACTGTCTTGTATAACACAATTATTTGTCCGCATCAACCAAAACAGACCATATTTACACTTTATTATGTAAATCTTATAGTCGCATAGTAAATCAGTAATACTTTTATGTAAGGATGGATTGTATAATACAAATGACAGCAATATTGGAACACAATGACTACAAAAATTTTTCCGCATCAATTTAGAGTACCAGCATGTCCTCGGTGTATTCAAAATATTGAATCGTAATCAAATATCAGTAGTTTTCATACCTCAGACTAACTCTTATAACAAAATTATTTGTCCGCATCAACCAAAACTGAACATATTTGCACTTTATTATGTAAATCTCATAGTAAATCATTAATATTTTTATGTCAGGACAGATTGTATAATAATGATGACAGCAATATTGGAACACAATGACTACAAAATTTTGTCCACATCAATTTAGAGAGCCATCATTTCTCTCTGTATCCATAATAATGAACCGTCACTAAAGTCAGTAGTACGTGAGGGTTTGTATTTAAAACAAAACTATTTAACGGCATCATCCAACACTGACATGACTGATTCATGTACTTTATAATGAAAAGTATGAGAAGTTCTCTTCTTGGAATAGTATACTGTTAATATAATATATCGGTTGATTGGTTTTGTTTGTAGCCTAACGTCCAGGGGCAAATATTTCATTCATGTTCAGAGTATATTTTTCGGACGTCCTAGATATCATTTATAATCGTTATGGATAAGTCTGTCAAAATAGACGAGATGTTACAAATGTACATACTTGTGCAACACTTTATTAATATCCCTATATATACACTGTTCAATTTTCGTTTGAACATTTGGCAAAACAGAATTTTAAATCATGTAAATCCAAGGCAAACAAGGTGAATTACGATTAAAAATCCATGTATTAAATGCATAGAGTTATATTTAGGAAGAGACTGTTAAAAATGGGGAACGAAGCAACGTACACCATGATGTTTATATCCCATCATATAAAAATATTTTTCCGATGTTTTGGATAACTTTTATATCCGCCTAGATATTTGTACTTGTAAGTTTTGAAAAGAAAATATAGAAAATCTGCTACTCAGTAAAGTTATTGGAACTGATTTTTTGTAATTAATAAAAGTTAATATTTCGAATTAAAAGTGTTTTTGAATTGTTCTGGTTTGAAACACATATACGTAAAATATTAAGATAAAAGTCGTTTTAATAAAATAAATGTACAAATGAACACGAAGTTTATTTCTTAGTTTACACAATCAGTTAACGCGAAAAGTAAACGAGCATTTCTTTCAAGTGCACGTAAAAATAAACTTGTGAAATCTGAAGTAAACGGACGTTTACTACTGACTAAACGGACACAGAGTAAACGCCCGTTTACTCGGGTAGACATTAGAAATGTCCAGTTTGACCGCGTTAACGTAATTATAGTAAACGCGCAAATTGAAGTTAGCTAACGAAATATGTGCACGCGGCGTTAACGTGCGTTTACTTTATGTAATGCTTGGTCTGCACCCAGCTGTACCTTCTTTTTTAAGTCAGTTAGCCTAGGAATTGATCAACACCTTCTTTATGTAACTTTAATACTTTTTGTCATTTTAAACTACAAAACACATCAGAATGGTGGCTCAACAGTATGACACAGATTTTAAACTATGCATAACCCATACAAATCTTTGTATTGCATACTAGTATTCAAGAAAGAATGCTCACATTATGCGTGAAATATGAAATGACGCCTTTTTTTACGTACTTCTTAAATGGCATGGTATATTCTGTAACAATTAACGAATGTTACTGACTGACATAAATGCATGATTTCCTAAATATGCGTGTTTAATATAATCAAAAAATGGTAAAATTGAAAATCGAGGTGTTTTTTAAGATAAAACTCACAACAACGGACGTGAATTCCTGGTTTTAATGTTGTTAAAATAAAGGGAAATATTTTTCAGTGAGCGATCAGCAGTTTTTATGGAGTCAAAGGTATCTTTTACCATACAGTGAAATTTCCTTGCGAGATTTTCAGTATGAGAACTTGTTCTACAGGCTAAATCATATGGGATTTTAGTTATATCGTAAAATCAAATGACGACTTAGACACCACGTGTAACAGCAGAAATTACTTTCCTGGTAGACGTATCAACAATGTGTACCACATAAACAATTCAGGAATCATTTATTTTTCTTTCAAAATAAAAAATAAATAAAAAGGGAGATGCCTAGAAAATTAATGAAATCCTGCATTAACCTACCTGCGTGGAAACCAAATTTGTGAAAATGTCGGCCATGGTACAGATATTACAAGACAAAATACTTTGTCAATTTACAACCTGCTTTTATTTCATCTTATCAAATATTTCAACATTCGATTGGATTTTCCTTTAGAACTGTCAACTCAGTTACATGGGACAAAACAGAAAGAGAAAAGATACCAAGAGGGCATCCCAATAAAACAGAACATACAATGTGACAAGAACAAATTTTGTCACAATAACGAACGATTTAATAGTAAAATCAAAACATGGCATCACACGACCAAACAGGTGCCCTTTACGATAAACAGCTTTTGCTCTACATGTGTCACCCATCATATTGCTCGCGAAAGTGAAAATTCGTTTTCGACATTTTCATCATCGAAAGTTGAGGTCTGAATTTTCTTTACGATACGTGAACATATCCGTAGTCAAATGTAACATAAATATTTCATAATGGTTAATCAAAATCATGATGGTATCCGTTAAACTTTTGAAAGGATTTCTTTCGCTTCATCATATGGAAGTTTTGATATTAATGCTTCGTTGTAAACAGTAACCGTTTATAAACGAAATAGTGAAAGTAAACGCTTGCACTGAACTAAAGTATAAATTGGAGATATATACAGGCGCTGCCAGACTGTTGCTACATTAAACTGAAAGTTTTCAGTGTGGAAACTGAAATCACGCTGTTTCTCGTACAATTGTTTTAACAGACATTGTCAATGTTTAAATGTTAGTTAAGCTATGATGTAGATTTATCTGTGGTATGATATCAATAGGATAGATATGTTCAACATAGTCATCATACTTATCTGTGGTATGATATCAATAGGATAGATATGTTCAACATAGTCATCATACTTATCTGTGGTATGATATCAATAGGATAGATATGTTCAACATAGTCATCATACTTATCTGTGGTATGATATCAATAGGATAGATATGTTCAACATAGTCATCATACTTATCTGTGGTATGATATCAATAGGATAGATATGTTCAACATAGTCATCATACTATTTTGACTCCTCAAAATTCAAGAGTCTATCCTAAATTGAGGTAAATTGTATGGCTTTCCAAATACCGTTTCGATTCCTAACATCACTGAAGAGACATTAATTGTCGAAATCCGGATATGGTGTACAAAACCTTTGCACCTTTTGTTTGCGGTATACCATCTTTTCCGCAAGTTTATTGTTTTCTGTTTAGTATTAAATTTATAATTAAGATCCATTTATTACATCGGTGATCCGTTTATTTGGCAATCGCCAATGGCAGTCAGCAGGGTTTAAGAACATTTGTTGTTCGACCTGTTAGTCAAATGCGTTTTGTTAAAATATACTTTTCACTTTTTGGTCTTTTGGAAAATGTTGTTTGTGCTGTATTTAGACCCTCTAACAAGAAATTTGTGTTGCATGCACACGTATAAAATTGCGGTTTTGTCCAACGCAATCATAGGTTTGAACGTTGTTTTCAATTTAGACTTGTTTATATATATATACATCTCACATAAGAATGTGTTAACTCTTTATTTTGAAAGTTCTTGATAATTCCTATAGTATTTATCTAATATATTCTTTATTCAAAAGTGTTGCCATACATATTGCAATGTTTAAGTTTCACTGTGGTCTTCAACAGACTTCGTGATACTTCACGTGTCTTATGTTTTAAGTTTTCTAGAAATTGTATTTATAATTCAAGTATTTACAGATATCAGATAGATTACGATTAAAAATAATAATGATATTATTAGCAGCCTTATCAGCCTGAACTAAAACAAATTCCTTGGCGAGTTCTTTTAGCTTATGTTTGATACGAAAAATTGGGCTATTATGGTTGTTGTTAGGGTTAAAATGTTCTCTAAAAGGTTGTATACGTATATCAACTATGTACATTACTGAATTAAAAAAGAATTTAAGGATTTGTTACTACGAATGTCTTGTAAAAGAATGAGGAATAAATAATCACTCAGGTAATCCCACATACAAAGACATATCATTTGACAAGGATGAGATTTTGGCGAATCATAAATCTTTCATGGGTTCAATGAACATTACATTGAACAACAAATCAGAGGACTTACCTTGTTTGTATTGGATACCTAAGCTTCACAAAATTCCGTACAAACAACGGTACATTGCCGGCTCATCTGCATGTTCCACCAAAGAATTGTCCATTAGATTGACTAAAATACTGTCCGCAGTGAAAGAGGGTCTTCAGAAATACCATGAAACTGTTTACTCGCGTAGTGATATTAATCATATGTGGATTCTTACAAATCCTAAAGAACTTCTGGATAATTTTAAATCTCGGTCTTTTTCGGAAATAAGTTCTATCAAAACTTTTGATTTTTCAACCCTATATACCACCATTCCCCATGTGAAATTAAAACATCGCATAAAAGAAATAATTCACAATGCCTTTCAACACAAAAATGGTAGCATACGCTATAAATTTATTACTTTGGGATACCATAAGGCATATTTTGTTAATAGCGAACAAAAGGGTAAAATATGCTACACAGAGGAACAAGTGATCACTATGCTGGAGTTTCTTATCGACAACATTTTTGTTGAATTTGGAGGTAGACTTTTCAACAAATTGCCGGCATTCCTATGGGAACGAACTGTGCGCCTCTCCTTGCCGACCTCTTCTTATTTTCATATGAATCGGAGTTCCTTCAGACACTTGTCAAACACATGAAGATCAAAGAAGCCAGATTATTTAATTTCACTTTCAGATATATTGATGATGTTCTTTCCATTAACAATCCGAACTTTTCTGATTGGGTTCCATTAATATATCCCCCAGAACTAGAAATTAAAAAAACAACAGACACGGCTTCCTTTGCCACATTTTTAGACTTATATCTCGAATTTGACATACACAGTCATCCCAGTATCAAAATCTAAGACAAACGATTTTAATTTTAAAATTATCAATTTCCCCCACCTTAGTAGCAATAAACCAACTTCACCTGCATATGGGATATACATTTCCCAACTTATTCGGTATGCAAGAGCTTGCAGCTCCTACTCAGACTTTGTAAAACGTCACCAGTGTCTGAGCAGAAAGTTGATGAACCAGGGGTATGTCAAAACGTCTCGTCCTTTTTCTAAAAAAGTTCATCGGAAGGTACCAAGACCTTGTTGATAAATATTCCGTATCAACTTCACAGATAATACATGATGGTCATGAACTATAGATTATGCGTACTAACGCTGTTTATCATCTTAATAACGTGATGGAGTGTTCTTTTGTTTGTCTTTGTTAATGTTACTTTTGATGTTTGGTCTGTTTTTGGTGATATACATTTGACGTGGCTCTGTACTTATGCATCCCGTCATTGTGTTGTTTGTATTATTTTCATTTTACTTGTGTGCTTTTTCCGTGTGACTTTTATGTTTCTTTGATACATATGACATGTCTCTGTACTTTAAACATCCCGCCATTGTGTTATTGTTCTATTATAATTTTGCATACTTTGAACGACAAAATTATTTTATATCTCTACCTGTGTGACGTTTACATTCTGACGTCAAACACGCGATTCTACGCCAGAGTTAATGTTAAAATTACGATTCGGTCCCAGTGCTTAAAATCCTCGATCCTTCATTGGTTGATTTGGCATACATGAATAAAATACAAAAATAAGTAAGCAATGAACGAGGTTGTTAAATGTGATATATGCTTTTGTGCTTCTTTGTTAAATATTTGTTTGTTTTGTTGTGAATAAGATTGTGACACGGTGTTGACTGTTTTACTTCTATTTTGACATTTTACCTATTATGTCTTTGTTTTATTCACGCATCGTTGTCAATATAATGGAATTTGATGCGACTGTCATACAAGTGAGAGGTTTAGCGCTATAAAACCAGGTTCAATACACCATTTTCTACACACAAAAAAATGCCTGTACCAAGTCAGGAATATGAAAGTTGTTGTCCATTCGTTTGATGTGTTTGTGCTTTTGATTGTGCCATTTGATTAGGGACTTTCCGTTTTGAATTTTCCTCGGAGTTCAGTATTTTGTGATTTAACTTTTTGTCAGCTTTTTCTCGTTTTATCCATTTAGAGAAGTAAGTTCGGAGTGAGTCATGGATGATGTTATGACCCTCATTCCAATTAATAATTGACGGGGGACGATATTTAGGTCCTTTACTGAGGAATGATTTCAACTCTCAGTCACGAACGATGTTAAGGTCTCCTGTTATAAAATGGGAACTCGGGCCATATATGTATTCGGAATTACTGCAATTTCATTACGTAGGTGTATTGTCACTGATATTTACATTTTTACACACTTCGCTGAAATTAAACACATATTTTCGGGTAGATTTTTTGTAAACATAACAAATAAGAGGGAGTTCAGTATTATCAAAATAGCCAGGAATATGTTCTTTAACAGAATGATCATTCAAAATACCGGCAATATTTACAAAATCAAATAGATATAAGAAGATGTGGTATGAGTGCCAATGAGACAACTCTCCATCCAAATCAAAATTTATAAATGTAAACCATTATAGGTCAAAGTACGGTCTTCAACACGGAGCCTAGGCTCACACCGAACAGTAAGCTATAAAGGGCCCCAAAATTACTAGTGTAAAACCATTCAAACGGGAAAACCAACTGTCTAATCTATATAAAACGAGAAACGAGAAACACTTATGAACCACATCAACAAACGACAACTACTGAACATCAGATTCCTGACTTAGGACAGGTGCAAACAAATGCAGCGGGTTTAAACGTTTTAATGGTACCAAACCTTCACCCTTTTTCTGAAACAATAGTGTAACATCACAACATAGAAAGACACACTATAAAATATCAACTGAAATAGCTTAACTCAATCAAAGGACATAGTAACACCATTGAACATACACTGAACAAATAAATTTCACCTATGATACAATGTAAATTCAAAATAAATAAACTAAGGTAAGAATAATAAAAGTAACATGTTATATCGGTATGAAATGTTAAACAATTTAAGAAAAACAATATGCTCGAACAAAAATATCAGCCATTTGCAATAACTTTAAAAATAATTTTGTTGTTAGGTATACGTATACAGTTACAATAGAGAAAGGAAATATATTTAATTTTTTTTTAAATGTGGTCTTCAGGGCGATCAATTTTGGGAAACAGTTTAGAATAACAATATCCAACTATAATTTCGACGATTTCATACTTAGGACTGCAATATGGAATAGTGTTGCATTCCTCTAAAATTTGATGTAATTTATTAACAGGTAAAGAACAGAGCTTGGTTAATAGATAATGTCTACCGTTGTTATTAGGTCCGAAATATTTGTATTGTTGGTACGAAATTTTCTTTGATTGCGATTTATTCTACGCCCATGAGAACGGTTTTTACGAACTGTTTTAGAAACTATATCCAAAATGTTAACAGAATCGGTTCTTGATATATTACCAATTCCCATGATATTATCATTAAGACCGAGAGGATAGACTGTCTGTAATTTTTTAATCCAATTTAATTCAATTATTTTCCGTTATCGTACAAACTTTGAATGAAATTCCCCAGGCTGCTTATCAACTACTTCTAAAGGTTGAACTGTTAAATATTTAATCGGATTATTGTGCTTCTTAAGGTGTTGATAAATGATACTTTTGAATTTGTGGGGTCTTTTAAAACGATAAAGGTATTCTTGCGTGCGTTTAGATTAATATCGTCCAGTTTCACCTACGTATTGAATACCGCCCCCCGGTTTGTTTCATGTGAATAAATATATAATACTGTTAGTTTTTCAAGTGAAATCAGTTTCAAAATTTAAGGAAAATATGTGACCATTAAACGTGGACCTTACCGTATTGTTGGTGGAAAAACGGGGACATAACACTTATAGATAGAAGGGTAACCACGATTTGTATCATTAAAAATGTTAGCGATTGTAGTATTTTCAGATAAGCAATTTTGAAGATTGAGACGTGCAGATACTCTTTGAACGAGTTTAGTATTTACTATTTTCCGTTTCGAAGTTTCATTATTTGTTTTGTTTGTTATCCGTATTTTCAATAGAAAGGAGCAAAGAATGGCGTCCAGATTATGAACCAGCACACAGGAAAAGAATAAAGTAAAAAAGATAAAACTGTTCGGCAAAAGACGTCAAACACTATCCGTCATCAAGTACCCGACAAAACAGGTTAACAACAAAACATGAGGACAAAAACAAAAGACAGGGTATATTAGGGTAGCGCCTGACGTCCGACTAAATAGTAGAATGGGGCTGAATAGTGAAATCTGTGTAAATAAATATTCCTAAAGTAATGAACATAGATATGTTCTCGCTTGGACACACACTCCGAAGGCGATTTGGTGCCACGATATCTCAGTGGCATGAGTTGGAATCCCGGCCAGGGAAGAACAAAAATTTGCTTCCGCAAATTTACAGATCTAACATTGTTGGGTTGATATTTAGACGAATTATATATAACAATCTGATCTGATCTGTTTCAATTCCATCTTTATGCCTATATCATGTACTGTATTACGACGCTAGATTAAAACTGACGAGGAAGGTAACACCCGGCCACCGAAAGCTTTATTATTGTGAAGCCTAGGTGGTCGTGTGGTCTAGCGCATCGGATACAGTGCAGGCGATTTGGTGTCACGATATCTCAGTAGCATGAGTTCGAATCCCGGCGAGGAAGAACAAAAATTTGCGAAAGCAAATTTACAGATCTAACATTGTTGGGCTGCTGTTCTTAATACGTTTCTTTTACACAAGTTATAGAAAGGATAAGGACGGCTCATGTATGTAAAATAGAATAGTCACGTTACAGTAGGTAGAATAGGGGTTGATTTGTCCTGTTGTACGTTACTTAATTTAAAGATTCAATGCAACAATATAAGTTAGAATGTGTGTTTGTCAATGTGAGTTTGATTTGCGCTGATCATGCGTTTGACAAATATCAACCTGCATTTAAAAATTTATCATTATGTATGATATTTCAACATTCAATTGGATTTTATAAAAGAACTGTCACACACAACTATATAGGACACAACTAGAGAGAGAAAAGGTACCAAGGGAGCAACAAAGCTCACTCTCCCAATAAAACTGAACATACAATTTTTCACCTCATGAACCACAATATAGTTCATATGTCTTACAATAACGAATACCACTATAAAAGTGTTTTTTTTTTTTTTTTTTTGAATTGAAAACATTGCTGTCTAAGTCTCAGTTGCGTGAATATTTAAAATTTCCGAATGATCTAATAGAAATAAGAGAAAGAATATTTTAAATGGACATTAGAATCATCATTCGAAAACAATAACACTATATAGATATAGGAAGATGTGGTGTGAGTGCCAATGAGACAACTCTCCATCCAAATAACAATTTATAAAAGTAAACCATTATAGGTCAATGTACGGCCTTCAACACGCAGCCTTGGCTCACACCGAACAACAAGCTATAAAGGGCCCCAAAAGTACTAGTGTAAAACCATTCAAACGGTAAAACCAACGGTCTAGTCTATATAAAAAACGAGAAACGAGAAACACGTATAAATTACATAAACAAACGACAACTACTGTACATCAGATTCCTGACTTAGGACAGGTGCAAACATTTGCAGCGGATTAAACGTTTTAATGGTACCAAACCTTCTCCTTTTTCTGAAACAATAGTATAACATCACAACATAGAAAACACACGATAAAACATCAATTGGAAGGCTTAACTCAATCAAAACGTAAATTAACACACTATGAACGAATAAATTCGACCTGTGATACCTGAAAGTAAATACATAGTTAATAAAATATTAGGGACAAACATTCAAGGCCAAAAAGCAAACAAACAAGTCCAAATGGCAAGACATCACCGCGAAATATTTAACCCTTAGAAAATAATCACTTTTGAAAAAACCGGTTTTCATAATATATACAGGTAAATGAAAAATAACTTTGTCGTTTTAGGTATACTTTTTCTGTATATATAAAATCATCCAATAATTAGGAATACCAAGAAAGGTCTGTCATATAAATACCTAATTTAACACTAGATACACAAGGGTAAATATCAACAATAAAACTTCCTGTACAGATTAAAGGAGAATAATAGTACACTACAATAACAATTCTTTTAGAGATTTACAAAAACTGTCCGACTCCGAGTACGAGTACGACTTCAAATCATACAGGTAAGCTATAGGGGTGATCTCAAAATAATTTGTACACTAATTAATTTTTCTTGTGTTAAATCTTTGCGTTGCAAGGTGATAAGACAAAACCATTCATCAATTTTATTTTTTACTAACGGGTTGAAGAAAGTGCTTTTTCATGGTCTTTATAACAGATTTTTTTCCTTTAAAATCTATTAATACTTTCACAACAATCTTTTGCTCGAGTTATCTGATCACTTCTTTATATATATAAAAAAATAGATGTGATGTGATTACCAATGAGACAACTCTTCACAAGAGACCAAATGACACATAAATTAACAACTATATGTAACCGTACGGCCTTCAAAAATGGGCAAAGCCAAAACTGCATAGCCAGCTATAAAAGGCCCCGAAATAACAAATGTAAAAACAATTCAAACGAGAAAACTAACGGCCTAATTTATGTACAACCAAATGAACGAAAAACAAATATGTAACACAGACAAAGGACAACCACTGAATTAAAGCTCCTGACTAGGGACAGGCACATACATACAGAATGTGGCGGGGTTGAACATGTTGGCGGGATCCCAACCCTCCCCTAAGTGTTCTCTATTCTATTGAGAAAAACACTTCAAGTTAAATGGTCCTTTAAATTCCTATTTGATGAATTATTTAAAGGGAATTGAATAATACTATTGTTCATTTTTTTTTTATCTTTCTTTTTTTATTTTGAAGAAACTTTTTTCCCCATTGTATAAAGTCTTAGGAGGATAAGATCAATATTTTTTTTATTGAATGATTGCAAATTGTTTAAAATCGTTTTTGATCAGGAAACTTGTTTTGTCAGAGCTGCGAGTGAATTGTAATGCATTTGTTTGAGGTTTTTATTTTGCCATTTGATTAGGGACTTTCCTTTTTGAATTTTCCTTGAGTTCAGTATTTTTGTGATTTTACTTTTTACTATGACTCGTAGTCAGACTTGGGTAGGAGTCAGACAGTTATTGTAAATCTCTACTGGGATGTGTGACATGCGGGACATCTATATACTTCCTACCGCTAATTTGTGTTTTCTAATTTCTAACACTGTTATATCGTTACTGTTTTTCTATCAAGGATGATTCGACTGCACTACACAGTGCTGCAAGTAGAGGACATGCAGAAATTGTTCATTTGCTTATTGACAATGGTATAAAGATCAATGTTCAAAACAAGGTAAGTTGTACACACAAAATATAACAAGCGAACTACTGATTTAAAATAAGAAGTGAACATTTATGTGGCAAACATTGTAGAGTGCAGGTCAATGCAAACCCAGCGTTTACTTTATCCACATATGTTATGATACAAAGTAGCATAACAAATTGTATTCTGATATGTCATGCTACTTCTTTTCATTTTCTCTGCTTTAAAGTAACCACAAATATCCTAGAAGTGTTACCAATATTATAATATATTTCAATATGTAAATCAAGTGTTGATGTAACGACGAATCTCCCATCAGGAATTTGCCGATAATATGTACATCCTAAGTTTGTTTATTCGTACTGTACTTTTACACAACATAAGGAAAGGATGAGGATGGCATGTTAAATAGAATATGCACTTAACAGTAGATAGAATATGGGTTTATTTTTGTCATTGTGTACGTTACTTAATTTTAATATCCATACAGCAATATAAGTTAGAATGTGTGTTTGTCAATGTTAGATTGAATCGCGCTTTTCATACGTTGCGCAGGTAGGTTAATGTACTTTGAAAAAAAAATTGGCACTGAATATTGGTGCTTGCGTCGAAATCAAAATTTGACGTCATTAACCAAACTACGCGGAGTCTGGTTGGCTAGATCGTTTCATCAACGTCAAGGTTGAGCTTGCACGTCACGTCATACTTCGTGATCACCAGCTGATCGGGCACCTTGTCATGAGTGTCTTATCACGTAAAAACACGCTTAAAAGATGGATATTGGTATCATTTAAAGGTAAGTGTGTTTCATATTATCATATTCTTTTACTGTCAAAGGCCGTATATTTCAGTTTATTGAAGAAAGATTAGACATGTAGACAAAAAGGGGTTTTAAATTGTACACTGTCACTGGGCGTTTTTTTTATATTCACTTTTGGCACAAGTCTGTATTCTAAAACGGCATAGACGAAAGGCAGTGTTTATAGAAAATGAAAATCGTATGTATAATTTTACTTGTGTTAAACATAATGTGGGTGTTTATGAATAGTCTGTCAAAATGACATGCCATGAAGGAAAACACTTCAGTATATTTTGAGCAAACATCTTCAAATTACTCTTAATGTACTTGATTATGTCTCATTTTCTCTTATGTATTTGAATTGTATAATAATATACATATTACAAACACAAAGAAGGGAGTCAAAGAAAGAAAAACAGAAAATAGTAAAAAAAAATATGCATGTACATTTTAACTGCATCATGGCACAGTCAGTGCAATCATTCTAATAGCTTGTCTAAATGCAGTAAATTATCACAAGTAGGAATTTGATATATAATCATAACTAGCTTTTATAATTATTTAGTATGAGGTGGACATTTTCAAACACAATATTAATTTCATTCATGTTTTACAATCTCATATTAACATTTCATTCATCACTTTTGTGTTCATACATAGAACAAATTTGATTTTTGATTTATTATACTTTAAAAGTGATATAAACACATTAGTGTTAAATTGATTAACTATCAAAATTGCGTGAGGTATGTCTGTTGTTACTATGATGTCTAGTACAGATTAGGAGGACACTTTTGTTTATCAAAAGACACTTTCCAACTATTTGGAGTGAAATAGTCTTAAAGTATGCCAGTTATGATTGTATAGTTATCTTCTTCTTTTGTAGAAAGATTATCACTACACATTAGAATGAAATTTCTAATAACTAGAGGAACATAATGTCAAACAAGAGGTCTACATAATGTAAGCATTGATATTATTATATTGTTTTGGGTGTGCATAAATTTTATGCTTTACTCAGTTTCATTCAGTCAGTGCAGATAAAGTAATAAATAATAAAAAAAAAAAAACATATAGGTTAAGTAGTGATCATGTCACTATGAAGATAGAATCTAAACTGAAGCTTTCTATTTTGTATCAGATCATATATGACATATATGAGGGTCTTGATTGGGTCCTTCATTTCTGTATTCTTTAATTTTTTAAAGGCCGTTTCTCTCTATTCTCCATTTGCCCACTATTCTCTATTCTTTATATTTTCAATGATTTAAGCACCTCATTATTCTCTTTTCTTTATTCTTAAATTTGTAGATCTATTATGTTCAAATCTGTAAACTCCACATCCTCATATAAAAAGTATAATTTTTCCCAATAAATTTTAAAATTGCAAATACAATATTGTTTACAATTCTATTTTCAGCACTTTGGTGACTTGAAAGCATTATACCACGCAAGGAAACTGAAAGAGAAAAAGAGAGAAAAAGACTGTGCACTTCCTTTATTTTGAAAATGTAACAATCATATAAAAACTACAAACTGAGATGATTTTGGATCTATGCGTGAAAAGAGAAATGATAGAAAATATATATGTGAGAATTAGTTTTTGATAAATATTATAGAAAACTGATTACTGAGCTGTGTTTAAGATGATTTATGACATGTTACATGTGAATTAAAATGAAAATTGAGGAATTATGCAATTTTCAGTATGACAACAAATGAATATCAATAAGTTGAACAGTATTGTTTCTGGAACATAGAAGACAGAGAAATCAAAATATCAAATCAGAGGAAAATACTGTGTATACTTGTTCATTGTGGGGATTTACATACAAAAGGAAATTGTGAGATAAAACATGTAATGATATTGTGATGATTTAAAATCTATGAGAAACGAAATGTTTATGACTATTTGTGACAATTATTACTAAGATGTCAAAACAGACTGATAGCTTAAAATATCAGTGTAATAAGCTGATTTGTGGCATATTTAAAAGTGAATTTAAAATAAAACCATTTGAAAAACATTAAAGTCAAACAAAGTATTACAACACATAGATATCAAAACAAGGAATGAACAACTTATTTTATTCTGGAACATGTAAGACAGAGACATTTAAAGGTTTGAATGTGATTTTGATTTATTGAAAAAATAGTGTAGCAACTTGCAAGATTTGATATTTTCAAAATAAAAGTGTGAGGCATTATTTAGATCAGAAATTTATGAAGATTCATCAGACTTCTTTATGAAACTCTTAAATTGACATTTACTATTTTACCATTCATTTGTACTTCCTTATGAATTTAAAAATCAAAAGCTTTATAACATGGTATACAAAGATAAATAAATGTTTTAGAAATTCTCTTATTGTATGCTATTTGTTTTTCCTTTAATTTTCCTTTCCTTCTTAAATTTTTAGACCAACAACATGGACTTCGTGTACTTATTTTAATTAAGTGTTAGAAGTTAAGAAAGTTTTAAACTTGGACAAATGGATTCAACAGTTAAAGAAATTCAATTTCTAATATTTTGTTGGCTTTATCACGGACTCTTATTTAGCAGTTGCAGGGGATAAAGAATGGTACATATACAAAATAACATGTAGCATTTCTGACAGAAGATGTGATTTACTTTAAGTCAAATTACACATTTTAAAATAGCAATATCATGTACTATATGTCTCTGATTTTGATAAACCCTACATTTAAAGAATGACTGGGTTTTAACAAGAAATTCATTGTGTACAATACTTTGTTATTATTATTATAAATGTATCCAAAAACACCAGGAAATTGATAATTGAGGAGCCTTGAAATAGAATAAGCAGTAGATTTGTATCTCCATACAGTTGGATGCAGACCAAACATTACATGTAGACGGGCGGAAAAAGTTAACGCGACGTTTACTCGCGTGCACTTCATGTAAACGCCGCGTTAACTGTGCGTTAACTCCTAATTTTCAGTAAACATAAAAAGTAAACGGGCGTTTACTTTCGCGTTTTACCTCCGCGTTAACGCAAAAACGGGGCGTCTTCTAATTTTGTCAAGAGTAAACGGGCGTTTACTTTCGCGTTTACTTCCGCGTTAACGTGAAAAAAGGCGCGTCTTCTATTTTCTTCAAAAGTAAACGCGCGTTAACGCAGATTGTCGTGGTATCCTGGATACACTGACCTTAAATATCAAATGATAAGGTACATCAAAATTAAATGACCAACTGGTCATTTTCGATTGACATATTGACGATTACAGTTAATTAATAATGTTATTACACCTCTTTAATTAATTGAAAATAAATCATAGTAAATTTCTTTTTCTTCACAAATAAACAGTTCAAGCATGTCCTTCTTTTATTTAAATAATTAAATCATCACCAAAATCCAACATTTTTCACATCTCAGACTGGCTGGCTCAGGATGACTCGTAAAACAAAATTATTTGATCTCATTAACCAAAACTGAAAATATTTGCACTTTATCAAGAAAATCTATATAGCCGCATAGTAAATCAGTTATATTTTTATGTCAGGACGGACTGTATAATACAAATTACAGCAATATTGGAACACAATGACTTCTAAATTTTGTCCGCCTCAATTTAGAGTGCCATCATGTCCTCTTTTTATTCAACATATTGAATCGTTAAAACAATTTCAGTAGTTTTGATACCTCATGATTACTCGTATTACAAAACTATTTGTCCTCATCAACCAAAACTGACCATATTTGCACTTAATTATGTAAATTTTATAGTTACTAATATTTTTATGTCAGGACAGATTGTATAATAAAGATGACAGCAATATTGGAACACAATGACTACAAAAAAATTTCGCAACAATTTAGAGTACCAGCATATCCTCTTTTTATTCAAAATATTTAATCGTAAACAAATATCAGTAGTTTTCATACCTCAGATTGACTCGTATAGCAAAATTATTTGTGCGCATCAACCAAAACTGACCATATTTGCACTTTATTATGTAAATCTTATAGTCGCATAGTAAATCAGTAATATTTCTATGTCAGGACAGATTGTATAATAAAGATGACAGCAATATTGGAACACAATGAGTACAAAATTTTATTCGCATTAATTTAGAGTGCCAGTATGTCCTCTTTTTCTTCAAAATATTGAATCGTAAACAAAATTCAGTAGTTTTCATACCTCAAACTGTCTTGTATAACACAATTATTTGTCCGCATCAACCAAAACAGACCATATTTACACTTTATTATGTAAATCTTATAGTCGCATAGTAAATCAGTAATACTTTTATGTAAGGATGGATTGTATAATACAAATGACAGCAATATTGGAACACAATGACTACAAAAATTTTTCCGCATCAATTTAGAGTACCAGCATGTCCTCGGTGTATTCAAAATATTGAATCGTAATCAAATATCAGTAGTTTTCATACCTCAGACTAACTCTTATAACAAAATTATTTGTCCGCATCAACCAAAACTGAACATATTTGCACTTTATTATGTAAATCTCATAGTAAATCATTAATATTTTTATGTCAGGACAGATTGTATAATAATGATGACAGCAATATTGGAACACAATGACTACAAAATTTTGTCCACATCAATTTAGAGAGCCATCATTTCCTCTCTGTATCCATAATAATGAACCGTCACTAAAGTCAGTAGTACGTGAGGGTTTGTATTTAAAACAAAACTATTTAACGGCATCATCCAACACTGACATGACTGATTCATGTACTTTATAATGAAAAGTATGAGAAGTTCTCTTCTTGGAATAGTATACTGTTAATATAATATATCGGTTGATTGGTTTTGTTTGTAGCCTAACTTCCAGGGGCAAATATTTCATTCATGTTCAGAGTATATTTTTCGGACGTCCTAGATATCATTTATAATCGTTATGGATAAGTCTGTCAAAATAGACGAGATGTTACAAATGTACATACTTGTGCAACACTTTATTAATATCCCTATATATACACTGTTCAATTTTCGTTTGAACATTTGGCAAAACAGAATTTTAAATCATGTAAATCCAAGGCAAACAAGGTGAATTACGATTAAAAATCCATGTATTAAATGCATAGAGTTATATTTAGGAAGAGACTGTTAAAAATGGGGAACGAAGCAACGTACACCATGATGTTTATATCCCATCATATAAAAATATTTTTCCGATGTTTTGGATAACTTTTATATCCGCCTAGATATTTGTACTTGTAAGTTTTGAAAAGAAAATATAGAAAATCTGCTACTCAGTAAAGTTATTGGAACTGATTTTTGTAATTAATAAAAGTTAATATTTCGAATTAAAAGTGTTTTGAATTGTTCTGGTTTGAAACACATATACGTGAAATATTAAGATAAAAGTCGTTTTAATAAAATAAATGTACAAATGAACACGAAGTTTATTTCTTAGTTTACACAATCAGTTAACGCGAAAAGTAAACGAGCATTTCTTTCAAGTGCACGTAAAATAAACTTGTGAAATCTGAAGTAAACGGACGTTTACTACTGACTAAACGGACACAGAGTAAACGCCCGTTTACTCGGGTAGACATTAGAAATGTCCAGTTTGACCGCGTTAACGTAATTATAGTAAACGCGCAAATTGAAGTTAGCTAACGAAATATGTGCACGCGGCGTTAACGTGCGTTTACTTTATGTAATGCTTGGTCTGCACCCAGCTGTACCTTCTTTTTTAAGTCAGTTAGCCTAGGAATTGATCAACACCTTCTTTATGTAACTTTAATACTTTTTGTCATTTTAAACTACAAAACACATCAGAATGGTGGCTCAACAGTATGACACAGATTTTAAACTATGCATAACCCATACAAATCTTTGTATTGCATACTAGTATTCAAGAAAGAATGCTCACATTATGCGTGAAATATGAAACGACGCCTTTTTTTTTACGTACTTCTTAAATGGCATGGTATATTCTGTAACAATTAACGAATGTTACTGACTGACATAAATGCATGATTTCCTAAATATGCGTGTTTAATATAATCAAAAAATGGTAAAATTGAAAATCGAGGTGTTTTTTAAGATAAAACTCACAACAACGGACGTGAATTCCTGGTTTTAATGTTGTTAAAATAAAGGAAATATTTTCAGTGAGCGATCAGCAGTTTTATGGAGTCAAAGGTATCTTTTACCATACAGTGAAATTTCCTTGCGAGATTTTCAGTATGAGAACTTGTTCTACAGGCTAAATCATATGGGATTTTAGTTATATCGTAAAATCAAATGACGACTTAGACACCACGTGTAACAGCAGAAATTACTTTCCTGGTAGACGTATCAACAATGTGTACCACATAAACAATTCAGGAATCATTTATTTTTCTTTCAAAATAAAAAATAAATAAAAAAGGGGAGATGCCTAGAAAATTAATGAAATCCTGCATTAACCTACCTGCGTGGGAAACCAAATTTGTGAAAAATGTCGGCCATGGTACAGGTATTACAAGACAAAATACTTTGTCAATTTACAACCTGCTTTTATTTCATCTTATCAAATATTTCAACATTCGATTGGATTTTCCTTTAGAACTGTCAACTCAGTTACATAGGACAAAACAGAAAGAGAAAAGATACCAAGAGGGCATCCCAATAAAACAGAACATACAATGTGACAAGAACAAATTTTGTCACAATAACGAACGATTTAATAGTAAAATCAAAACATGGCATCACACGACCAAACAGGTGCCCCTTTACGATAAACAGCTATTGCTCTACATGTGTCACCCATCATATTGCTCGCGAAAGTGAAAATTCGTTTTCGACATTTTCATCATCGAAAGTTGAGGTCTGAATTTTCTTTACGATACGTGAACATATCCGTAGTCAAATGTAACATAAATATTTCATAATGGTTAATCAAAATCATGATGGTATCCGTTAAACTTTTGAAAGGATTTCTTTCGCTTCATCATATGGAAGTTTTGATGTTAATGCTTCGTTGTAAACAGTAACCGTTTATAAACGAAATAGTGAAAGTAAACGCTTGCACTGAACTAAAGTATAAATTGGGAGATATATACAGGCGCTGCCAGACTGTTGCTACATTAAACTGAAAGTTTTCAGTGTGGAAACTGAAATCACGCTGTTTCTCGTACAATTGTTTTTAACAGACATTGTCAATGTTTAAATGTTAGTTAAGCTATGATGTAGATTTATCTGTGGTATGATATCAATAGGATAGATATGTTCAACATAGTCATCATACTTATCTGTGGTATGATATCAATAGGATAGATATGTTCAACATAGTCATCATACTTATCTGTGGTATGATATCAATAGGATAGATATGTTCAACATAGTCATCATACTTATCTGTGGTATGATATCAATAGGATAGATATGTTCAACATAGTCATCATACTTATCTGTGGTATGATATCAATAGGATAGATATGTTCAACATAGTCATCATACTTATCTGTGGTATGATATCAATAGGATAGATATGTTCAACATAGTCATCATACTTATCTGTGGTATGATATCAATAGGATAGATATGTTCAACATAGTCATCATACTTATCTGTGGTATGATATCAATAGGATAGATATGTTCAACATAGTCATCATACTTATCTGTGGTATGATATCAATAGGATAGATATGTTCAACATAGTCATCATACTTATCTGTGGTATGATATCAATAGGATAGATATGTTCAACATAGTCATCATACTTATCTGTGGTATGATATCAATAGGATAGATATGTTCAACATAGTCATCATACTTATCTGTGGTATGATATCAATAGGATAGATATGTTCAACATAGTCATCATACTTATCTGTGGTATGATATCAATAGGATAGATATGTTCAACATAGTCATCATACTTATCTGTGGTATGATATCAATAGGATAGATATGTTCAACATAGTCATCATACTTATCTGTGGTATGATATCAATAGGATAGATATGTTCAACATAGTCATCATACTTATCTGTGGTATGATATCAATAGGATAGATATGTTCAACATAGTCATCATACTTATCTGTGGTATGATATCAATAGGATAGATATGTTCAACATAGTCATCATACTTATCTGTGGTATGATATCAATAGGATAGATATGTTCAACATAGTCATCATACTTATCTGTGGTATGATATCAAGTTCAATAGGATAGATATGTTCAACATAGTCATCATACTTATCTGTGGTATGATATCAATAGGATAGATATGTTCAACATAGTCATCATACTTATCTGTGGTATGATATCAAGTTCAATAGGATAGATATGTTCAACATAGTCATCATACTTATCTGTGGTATGATATCAATAGGATAGATATGTTCAACATAGTCATCATACTTATCTGTGGTATGATATCAAGTTCAATAGGATAGATATGTTCAACATAGTCATCATACTTATCTGTGGTATGATATCAATAGGATAGATATGTTCAACATAGTCATCATACTTATCTGTGGTATGATATCAAGTTCAATAGGATAGATATGTTCAACATAGTCATCATACTTATCTGTGGTATGATATCAATAGGATAGATATGTTCAACATAGTCATCATACTTATCTGTGGTATGATATCAATAGGATAGATATGTTCAACATAGTCATCATACTTATCTGTGGTATGATATCAAGTTCAATAGGATAGATATGTTCAACATAGTCATCATACTTATCTGTGGTATGATATCAATAGGATAGATATGTTCAACATAGTCATCATACTTATCTGTGGTATGATATCAAGTTCAATAGGATAGATATGTTCAACATAGTCATCATACTTATCTGTGGTATGATATCAATAGGATAGATATGTTCAACATAGTCATCATACTTATCTGTGGTATGATATCAAGTTCAATAGGATAGATATGTTCAACATAGTCATCATACTTATCTGTGGTATGATATCAAGTTCAATAGGATAGATATGTTCAACATAGTCATCAGACTGAATATGTTATTGATCGGATATTGCCAGCATCTTTTTATTCAATATTGTCAAGAAGCTTCTGTATGTGGTCAGTTATGTATGCATACTGGATCAAGTCGACATGAACCTATTAAGAGAACACAATAGGTTCAATGGTTTGTTGAAATACACGTCATCAACACACATGTTGTAAATATATCAGGCATTTGATGATGTTAGTTTCAGTGATATTTTTCATAAACTTTAATTGTTTCGTATGAATAAAGAAAGTGTTAATACATTTTCTAAAATGAGTAGGTTCGATGAGGTTCTGCATGTTCTGATAGAGTCCTTATTTTCGGCCAAAATGTAAAATTAGGAATTATTGACCAATATCAGAATGAATAACAGCTAACAAAAAAAGAAATAGATCCTTATGATGAAAAATCATGAGGTCACAAATAGCCACATTTTCATTTTCAATGACATTTCAATGAAGTCTGTTAAACTTTCAGTACTTTTTCGCACTAGATACACAGAGTATGTAGAGCGCATGCCTCGACAAAACAGATGTATTAACATTATTATTGGCATATCACCTACTTGAATAATTTGTTTGCCGAAGCCTGCTGTTTTGTTTTTTCCTTGGCCTAATTTTGGTTCAAATCCAGCTTTCACCAACATTGTTGTTGCTGGTCTAATTTGATGATAAATGTAATGCTATATAAGAAAACAATTGACAACAAAGTTATAGTTTACTTTCATCAACTCACAACATTTCGTATCTGAAAACAATGG